>JAZAYU010000958.1:0-114690 GCA_038501625.1 Corbicula japonica
GTACAGAAATTACAGAAAATCAGCGAGGCGTTTTTCTTATTGCTTCATTAAAAATCAAGTCCCTTAATTCTCAAATGCAGTGTCATATTAAAGTGTATGTCATGCGCAGACAAACAAATTCTGTCTAGAAGGTTAAAATGATGGCTTAAATATTATTATAAAAACTTACGATCGACGTCCTGTGTAAAATATAAAGTATAGCGTTCGGAGTTTGCTTAATTACAGGAAATAACGACAGGACATTGAACAGACAAACGAGTGTAGAAGCTTGTAAAACAGGATACCCTTTTTGTGTTTGCACATGTAGCAAAGTGTTGTTTTTTTTCTGTAAGCTTTCTGAGGTTGTGTATTAGGGGGATATTTACTAAAACTAACAAAATGATCCTTAAACAACATTCGTTTATATGCTTTTTAAATCATAGCAGTAGTACTTTAGAAAATTGAAACATTTAGATGAGCAAAAACATAAGAAAGGTAAAGAGATCACTCTTTATGCCCAGTTTTAAAAATCGTTTAAATGTCTGCGAATAAGAGCTTCGCGGAAATGCATGTAAAAAATAGAAGTTGTTTTCCGTCAAAATAATATGGACTAAAGCAAAAGCTGCATATCGTGAAAGTATTATCGTTTTAAGAAACAATTATACAAAAAAGCCATATCGGATTTCCTTAACATGTTTTGAACCTAGGGCCTCCGGCTTATAAGGCTAAGTCTGTACATTTACCAGTTGAACTAGCGAATTTGTGTATTTGTGTTACTGCACCTCATGTAATGGTATAAACTTTGGGAAACTGTGAATTTTGCTTTATTCATCTAACCCAGAAATATCCCGCAGTATCAGTTTATCTTCACAGTACAAATTGACTTTAATAATTTACGATACTGTATGCATATCCTGCATACTGTATCGGTCAACTCGAATTTCACTGGACTACTTTGCATAATTTTTGTTCATCAAAGGAAAATGGTTAGCCTCGTTCCGGCTTCATACATGCGTCAAAAATAAAATAATTACTAGCTTCGCTTTAAAAAATGAGCATGTGTAAAAATCAGGTTACTTATTACAATTTAATTCACAAAACCAATTTTAAAGATGGTTTGTTTTTAGTTGTCCTACCAGAATGTATTGAGTGGGTAAGTCACCGCATTATATTTATCTATGGAGTTACAACTGCATATTTGGGTTTTAAATGCCTGCTTATCTTAATCAATCGTCCAAACAACTGCAAACAGTCAGATTTTATGACGAGATTCCGTTTATGGAAATAGTTAAGCGAAGAAAATGTTTAGGTTAAATAAATTTGTGTGTCTTTAAATCGGATCCGCTTAATGGTTTTGCATTGTTTGAGGTAACATCGAAGCAAGGCGCTGTCGATATGCAGACTCGATTCCCAGAATGTGCCTCGGTACTAATTGTGCACCCCTTGTTGCTGATCTGTTTTTATACTGTTATGATAGAGACTTTATGTTATCTCTTTTTACTGAACATCAAGATGATATTATTACAGCTTTTAACAACACCTCGAGGTACTATGATGATTTATTAAATATAGATAATAACCATTTTCCATTACTTGTTAATAAGATTTACCCTAAACAACTACAACTAAATAAAGCGAACTTTTCAGAAAAGCAAGCAAACTGTCTCGATCTAAATCTGTCAATTGAAAATGATTACGTCACTACTAAAATATATGATAAAACAGATGATTTTAATTTTAATATAGTAAATTTTCCGTTTTTAGACGGCGATGTTCCCCGTGCAACATCTTACGGGGTTTATATTTCACAGCTTGTTCGCTTTTCAAGAGCTTGCAACGATGTTAATGTTTTCAATGAACGTAATCTTTGCATTACGGAAAAACTTTCAAAACAAGGTTATCGGTATAACAAATTAAGGAAAACATTTTGAAAGTTTTATCATCGATACCCAGATCTAATTCATAAGTACAGGTGCAGTTTAAAATCACTATTGCAACAAGGTATTTCACAGCCAGTTTGTTTTATGGAGAGTGTAATGTACAAACTTAGGAAGATAAAGGGCAATGTAAATTTCTCCCGGTTATTCGTAAAAACCATCTGTAAATTTAAAAAGAAAGGTTACCAACATGATATTTTACAGCGCTCTGCATTCCTTGTGATTAACATTTCTACAGTTGATCATTATGCTTACCTCTTTGGTTGCACGACGGTGGCAGGGGTTTAAGAGTTTATGAAGGTTTATGGGGAAATCTTTTCTTAAAAGAACCTAGAAGCTCGATTTGTTTCTTTAATCCCTGTCATCGTGTTCTTGCTGATTTTACTCCAGGAGCTCTGGTCTCGGTTAGATCATCGAGTACCCGCCCTTTGGCTTTGCAACGCTATTAGATTCTTATGTTTTATATGTTTGTGTGCTTTTGCATGCAACATTGTTGAGCCGATAAGTGGGTTGAGTGGTTTCACCGAGACAACTTGTATTTGTTTTGTGATATGAGAACCTGTTGGGGCAAGTGTGAGGTTGGTGCACCCTAGAATCTGGTTTAAACCCCCAGTGGCAATTTGATTTGCCACTGACCGTTCCAAGGCGGTAACCCCTCGGGTTCTCATTTTTGTTAATTGTTAGTGATGTCTCTTTTGAAACCGATCATTTTATTAACCATGTTCTCTCCCTCTCTTCTTCTTGACTGTGTGGGAGGCTGTTTTTTCTGAATGTGGCGATTCCTGATATGCATATTTCACCTTTTTATCATTTATTATCACTTTGTGCGCAGTACGGCGACCGTAGACAGTCTCTCAGTGCAAATAAATCAGTAATGTAATCCCTTTGTTAGTTATCGGTTACCGGTGTCACATACCAATGGTCATATTTATCAGGGTGATTCGCGCAACCTTTTTAAGAAGTCCAGGCTACATGTAGCTAGGTTGGTAGCGTGCTCAGAGTAATGTGTTTGCTGTACAGGTTCGATTCCGAGTGTGGGCTTATATCATATAAATATCAGATCATGTTTAATGAGCGCTCTTTTTAGAAAAAAAAGTTACTTGTGTATCAATTAGGAAGCAATGACTGAAATAATCAGTGCCATGAGTGTTTATCCTCATAATTTTTAACACAACATTCTGACAATATTAACAAAAATGTTATTTTGTGTTTATCATAACATTTTATTAGAATTAACAAAAAACGATTGTCAAATCAAGTATCACATAGTATTAATACACCTTATAACACAAAAAGTGAAACAATGTGGAAAGAAGACCTTATTAAATCATCTAATTTTCTAGTTTTGTTTATGTATTATAAAGATGCTTGAATTTATTTACATAGCTTGCCAGTTTTACAGAGGAAGGCTTATCCATATATTGCCAACAAGGTACGTGTATTTCACCACCGGTGAGTTGAGGAGAAAAATACAGGGGATGAAAAAGAACGACCAGCTGCCTTCTGAGAAGATACGACTGTTTAGGGAAGGAAAGGAACTGCTTGATGATGACGAAAAGCTGCCCAGTTTTTCATTTATTGATATAGCTTATGGTAAATGTAATATTTGTCATGTTGATGTTCTTGATTTTTTAACGTGATGTTCATATTACTTTTTTCATCTTTAAACGATGTTTGTTAAAGTTTACGCGTCGAAATTCATTTTAAACTGTGGTTGTCCATGGTTTGGACAATAATATAAAATCATGGTTTAAATATGGCTTCATAAGTTGAAGTCCACCGGCTTGCACAGTAGTCATATCGTGCCCCCACTGTTAATTTACCGGCATTCACCGACCGGCTACTTCCGTTCAAAAAAAGTAATACCGGCACGAGTTCGGGCATCGTCGGCTCAGGAAACAGGAAAGTCAACGTATCTCCACCTTGGCCCATGCCAGTTTACTACGGTTTCACCCGGTGGTCTTACGGTGGCGAGACGGATCATGCATATGGAGCTATGGAGATGCCCCGGATCTCCCCGAAATAAACCGGTTTCGGTTGTGCTCCCGGCGAGTCCCGGTTGTATTAAAATTTTAAACACAACCGGGGCCATTCGCCGTTGATCGCCAGTTTAACGCGGTTTATCCTGATTAAATGCGGTTCTTCCCGGCGTCGTTACGGTTCTGTCCCCGTTGGCCCCGGCGTCCAAACCTGGATCCACCGGGGCTGTATACCGGGTCAATGTGAACCAGGTTTAATCGAATAATATTGTTAGCGCGTATACATGTAAAACATGTTCTAATTAGTTCGTTTTCCATTATCTATGTTCGTGCGCATTAAGGTGAGCAGCACAACTCGATGACTGGGTTACAACATGGTAGGGAGCAGTCCAAATCGATATAAATCAAGAAGCTTCGTCGGCCTTCATTTACAAGTGTTTGTATGATCCCTGACAATATAGGGAGATTCACAATTACTTCGAATATGAACAAAATCTTCCTTTTCGTTAGCCGACACGATAAATGAAAGAAAGCGACACTGTATATTCGGGTCTTGAACACGCGCATTTGTTGCAGATTTAATCTCAGAATACTTAGGAAATACGGAGCTTTAAACGCATTTTAAACGATTACTGCACACAACTTTATTACTAGATTTGCGATATAGATGTACAATATCCAAGAAATTGTAAGGTCTTGGTCAAGAGAGAAATCTACTCGCTGATAGAGTGATGTACATGCGCCCCGAGTTAGTGCATATATTATCCTACTTATGTATAGCATTTCCGCCAAAATGTAATGCACCGAGAATACATTAGGTTCTCTAGTGCGGAGAATCCGGTTTTTGTCCCGCACCGTCGCGTCGACGGCTCCTAGCCCTGCAATTCCGTCAGCGCAACCAGCTGATCTAACCGGGACAGCCCTAAAAATGTTAATCCGATATCCCTGATATAGGTTACCATCAGTGCATGACATCGGTATTCATAAATATACCGATCAGTATACCGGTAGCTGAAAGTAAAACAAATCTAAGGTTTTAATTTATATGAAGGATGGGCACTGTACTCTCCTTAAGACGTTTTATTCTGGGCTGCACTTTTTCATTCCGTGGTAATTGATAAGAGATTCTTTAACTCTTGTTTCATTGCATAACTATTCAAATTTGAGCTGGCAAACTTAACAATCCTCATGCAGAGTATACGCAAAATTGAAACTAAATAGTGAAGTATGCATATCAGGAATGGCTACATCAAGACGACACAATCTCTTAACACAGCCAAAAGAGAGCATGGGTTATATACTGATCAATTAAAAATGTACACCACAACGAAAATGAGAACCTCAGGGTTCAATTATAGTATAATAAATGCGACTGTACTAGTATGACTCGTTTATGGCCGTCTTATTTATAAGATATAACCTATGTTCCCTAGACTTGATTGTTTTACACTGGACCAAGTGATATACGCAAACATCATTTCTTATTGCAAATGACGTGTTCATCGACTCAACATATAATATTTAAAACTAATGATTGCTGCGAAGCATTTTTATCCATTGTAGTTAACTTAAGAAAACGATCTGCTTTTTAACAAGATACATAATTTATAGTGACGTTTAAGTTGAAAGAACGTAGAGAATAGATCGGTCATGCAATACAATAATGCTATTGAGTCTGTGTGACTGATTCTATGACAACAAACCTGTTTTTGTTTATTTTCTTGTATATTATGTCCTTTAATACATGTGTATCCGTTTTTACTGTAGAAGACGAACAAGCGGTACATATTAGAGTAATTAGAACAGTCCTGGAAATAAAGCTGACGGGGTAGGGGGTACAGAGTTCAGATCTAGTACAGACTCTGACAGCAAAATATCTATAGGATAGATAATTTACCACTAAAGGGAGAGAAACTATATCCCAATCGTAGTATATCTAGATAACATGCAAATGTTCCAAATGGTTAGTCATTTTTGTGTGAATTCAAAACTAGAATTATTGATTGTTTTAGTGGTATAGAACACTTGATAGTCTAGTCTTATCTTTATAAAAAGAGTTTAAAACTGCATTTGTTAACGAGCATTATTTAGATATATTACATAAAATCATACGACTGTAATTATGTAGACTTTAGACTTTCTGCCCATCAATTAAGAATATAAACAGGTAGATATAACCGTAATCGTATTCTAAGAGAAGAACTATATTCTTTATGGTGTGATAGGAGAGATTTAGAAGACGAATTTCATTTTGTATGTATCTGTCCATGTTTTGACCTTATTAGAAGGAAATATATAAACCGATATTATTATATCCGTCCGTCCGTTATAAAATTCATTGAATTGTTAAATACTAATACAATGTAATGCACTAGAACTCATAAAATTATCTTTATTTGTGAAAGAAGCATTCAATTGGTATTTAAGACGAACAATTTTGAATATCGAATTGTAATAATGTTTGTTCATTCTCACCTCACCTTATTTGAATAAGTCCAATTGAATGCATTTGATTAACCCGTGTTTAATAATTTTTTTGTATTTCGGTTTTAACATCATGTGTACATATATTGTTTGTGTTGTTAAGAAGACGATGTACATTGTACAAGCCTAAATAAAATTTCTGTTCCGTTCTGTTCTACACAATATTACAGAAGACACTGTACTAGGTATATGTTTTCGTTCTTCTTTTTCATCTTTGTCGTATCTAAAATCCTTAATATATTAGATAGCTTAAAATATATTCATATTTACATGTTTTACAATTTGTGCAATTAAAGATGTAGCGAAAAATAGACAATATATTTATATCTTTCACTGGTAAAACAATTTACTGTTCATTTTTACAAAACACTGCATGAAATGGTGCCATATACGCTTTTTTATCAAGTCATATCACGAAGTCATCTTGTTCAACCTGAACTCGTTTTTTAACGTCCTCATTCGGAATAGTAAATGCATATGGGTGCATGTACAAACGTGATAAAACAGTGAAAAAAAAGTGATTCAACAGTTTGAAAAATAAAGTGAAATACCACTTCACCAATAAGATTCCACATTCACCAGAAAGCATAAAATACAATGGTTTATTGCATTTAAGGTGCTTAAACAGTTTTAAAAAATAAAGTGGAATACCACTATTTTTCACCTATTCCATATTCACCGGAAAGCGTAAAATAAAATAGTTTATTACATTTCAGGTGGATGGGCACGTTGCTCGCCCAGTTTTGCATCAAACATTATATATTGTCAAAATTTTATTTAATTTGATCAGATTAATGCACCCTGATTAACTCCATCTTCATTAAGCCTAGAGATTGGACTATGTAGTTTACAACAAGATGATATGAAATTTGCCTTGAACATGCACCGGTACAAGTATAATATGATTTAAGTAAAATCTTTGAATTCAAACATTCTATGTACTTGAAATATCATAACATTCTGCGTTACGCGAGCTTTTTTCTCACAGTTGTTAGCTTACCCTTACTGTTTTGCACGTAATATAACCGCGAAAGCAGACGGTGAACTATCGTTATTTTTTATATGTTATTGCTAGATTTTTAATTTTTTCGAACATGAAATAAAATATGGGTGTCTTCGGGTTACTTTTTGGGAAAAATAAATTGAACTGATGCTTACTGTTATATGCCATCTTTAAAAAAAGAGTAGTACTTTGCGTGTCAGTCAGTCCAGCCGACTGTCGGTAGATCAAACGTTGCCCGATGAAGCACTAGACAATGTTCTGTCTAGGTTCCTCGAGTTTGATAGATATGTTGATCAGAAAAAGTAGAGATTTCAATTAGATGTCGAGGTTTAGATGGTCAGTGTCACGCTGGTCTTTAATGCATTAAATGCTCACTCAATATCAAGAGAGCGAATCGACCTAATGTCCTTGAACTTGGTACGTCAATATGATAAATTTTTGGTTTCGGTGTCAACAGGTAAGAGTTCGGGGTGTTAATGACAAATAATCCAATAATATTTTATAACCGATAATTATACACGATCGGTTAAGTCTTACTCTCGTAGATATTGTTTTCTCATTTCAGGCGGATTGTGGGATCCTTTTCGTTCGGCAGGTACCTACATGTATTTCTACTAGTGTTTAATTTTCAGTAACTGTTTTAAGTGTTTCAATTATACATAAGTCTTACTCTCGTAGACATTGTTTTCTCATTTCAGACGGACTTCGTAAATCAGGTACCTACATGTATTTCTACTTATGTCTAATTTTCAGTAAGTGATGCACATTATTTTATATATATCGTGTTGTTTTCGGAAATTAATTTCTTTACAAACACGTTAATGTCTTAAGATTTAGCATCTCCAATTATCATCTTGATTTATAACTATGGGCCTTTTAAAAACACTTAAATACAATTTAAGGTGGATGGACAAGTTGCTCACCCAGATTTGACGTCAAAAATTAAAAATTGTCCAACTCATATGAAATTTGTCGCATAATGTGCGAGGATCGTTTTGTTGAAATATCCAAAATATTTTCACTTACCGACGACTGTATTTGAAAAACAACGCTATCAATGAAGGGTCGCTGATTTCATTTATTTTTCCCTTAACGTAGAGATTTCACTATGTAGTTTACACCCAAATGATACGAAATTTGGCTTGAATATGCACTGATACATTTATAATATGATTTAAGTAAAATCTTTAAATTAAGAAATTCTATGTATATATGTTATAAAGTTACAAACGGTCTTTGCCGGTTTCGCCATTTTGTTCATTATTATATTTATTATGTTAAAAGTCCGTATATAGTATTATGGTCTAATCCTGAATTTTTATAGGCAACCTCAGAGTCTATGTATTTCGCGTCTAAACCCATACAGGCGAGTATTTTCGACGCTGTGTTTTTCACCACCTTCTTGCAATAATGTCATATGTTGGCAGCTTCTTTCTTTCGTTTTTCAATCTTTTTCCTTTAATTGTGTGCAATGATTAACGTTTAATAGACGTTAACATGCCGTCGTGTATTATTTTGAATATGACGCCAGCGTTGATCCGAACGCAAACTCTGAATTTACAATCTTTTTATTTTTACACAAAAAGTAACCCGAGGACGCCAAATTTTTATTTCAAATTTCGAAAATATAAACATCTGGCAATAACATATTAAAAATAATGATAGTTTACCGTATGCTTTCGCGCATGTATGACGTCAAAGACAGTAGGAGTACGATAAAACGGTGTCAAAAAAGCTCGCGTTACGCAGATTATTATGATATTTCATGTACATAGAATTTCTCAATTAAAATATTTTACTAAAATCATATTACACTTGAACCGGTGCATAGTCAAGGCAAATTTCCTATCATTTTGTCGTTAACTACATAGTTAGATCTCTAAGTTTAGGGAAAATGGCGGAAATCTGGGTGTCTTCATAGATGGCGTTATTTTTCAATAATCGTCTTCGGCAAAGTAAAATATTTTAGCAATCTGTTCACATTTTTGCCAGATTTCATAAGATTTAGATTATATTTAATTTTTGACATTTTTTCTCAAAACTGGCTTAGCAACGTGTCCGTCCACCTTAAAATCCGGCGACATTTATTTGTTTGAAAATATTTAAAAGCTGTGAATCCAAGTTTAAAGATTAGTTTAAACATTTGTCGATGTCATTTAATGATTCTTATGTTTATCTGAGTTATCCGCCTAACCTTTTTTAAGGGGAGGTTGTCCCGGCCTGCTCAGCCGGTGGCTTGATCGAATTAAGTGACGATAGGTACTTACATAATGAGAATCGCGGATAACGATATATTGTGAGTATAATGATAGATCGCCAGCTCGGAGAAAACAACATCGAGAGGTCAGTTATTGTATGAATTTCATGTTATTGTGATCTAATACATACCTTTGCGATAGATAATAATCAAGCGATGCCCTAACCTTCCTCTGATACCCATACATTTTGATTCGGCCGTCAGATAAAGAGGTCAACAGAAATGATCTCGCAACATCCCAGATTTTTACAACAAAACTACACATTATACCCATTTCTAATACATTTAAACATGTTTTTGTACATGACACTGCTGTTATCAAAGCCCAAAAATCGACAATATCATCAATATGCCATCCCGCTTGAGCCAGAGGCATGAGTATTTTCCTTAACAAACATCTTTTTTCTGAGGCACCTGATGCAAATTGGATTACGGGGATTCGCTCGGTTGATAATGGGAAATTCATTTATGAAATTGATAATGGTGGTTTTCGTGTTGCTCTTAATTTAAATGTTCAGATAAAATTATTTTATTTTTATAATTCTTGTATACAGTCCTTTTTTGCTATCCACTATGATCATTACAAAGTATCTGTATCTTTTCATTATGGGTTTGATCTTTTGGTCCTAGCTTTAATCAAATTAAAGCCTTACCATAACAAATGGTATTGTACAGTATTCCGTTGAGGTCATAGTTGTTTAGCCCTGTCTACATCTCCGGCGAGAACACGAAACAACGATGCGAAAACACAAAAACACGATGCGAGGTCGCGAAACTACAATGCGAGAACGCGATATTAAATTCGGGACTTGGGAGCCAACTTTCGCGACTTAGCATCGAAGTTTCGCGTCCTCGCCTCCTGTTTTCATGTTTTCTTTGTCCAGCCCTTAGGCCAGCAAGACCACGACAACACGATATTATATTATTATCGCGCTCTCGCATTGTACTTTCGAGACCAGGCAACGTACTTTTGCGACTTCGCATCACCAAAGCGATCTAGCATTGTTGTTTCGCGATACTTTAACATCATTTTGATGTGTATTATCTTCTTACACAATTTTCAAATATCCGGGTATCATTTATACAGATGACTTACCTTGGCATGCTTTTATATACATTTGTTTATCGCAGATTTTGTCTAAAAATATAATTTGAACTCCAGAACACTTGTAAACAATGAATAAAATATGTAATAATCTTACAAAATCAATGTAGGAGTAAATTTACATTTAAATCCAAAGTTGTTTAAGCGTTACTCACGCAATTAATTGACCTTACGCTGGCCGTTTGACTGACAGTGCAATTAACCAATCAGAGTATCGCGCTGATAAACCTTGTTGCTATCCGCCATTTTGTCCGTCAAACTTACAAGCTTGTCTGACATCAAATGTTAAAGTTTATGTCTAAAATTTCATTAATAATGATGAAAAGGTGCTGTTACGACCACTGCAATTCTGACACTAGATATCCGGAGAGGCAAGCGAATGGAATTAGGTTTAATCCGTTCCCTAAACCAACAACATAATGATTAACTGATAAATCTTGGGACTTTTTAAAATGATTAATTAGATAAAAGATATTTAGGGGATAATTTATTCTAAATTTCAAATAACTATGGTGGTTTATTTTTTAATTTACATCGAAAACTTTATTTTTTGATACAGCTTAAAAGCCGCATCAAATGATTGTTATAATACGATAAAGATAATAAAGATAATTTGCATCTGTCAATCGCGGGCCAGTATTATATTCGTTGCCATCTCTAGTATTGTATCATAGAGTTGTAATATTAATCAATGTAATTAAAATTATTAAAACGTTCTTCACAATTGCCGTCATTAAATCTAGTTTTGGTATATCATCGTAAATCGCTGGTCTCTAATACATTCACTCTTTTATGAAAAATAACAAATAATACTCTTTAACTATAGTATTATAGTAAAACACTATTCATTAGGGGAATATTTGGTATAAATTCTTATGATTAAATCAGATATAAATTTGTTAAAACCAGCAAAATATTTTAAAATAATAACCATTTTAAATGAATTAACTTGTAGGGTATATTAGAAATTAGTTTTTTTACGGGAGAGGTTGAAATGTCTTTAATAATATGGGTTGAAATGTCTTCAAATAAATTTAAGAGTTGAAAAATAAATGTGTTTTCATTTTATGGGTTAAAATGTCGAATGGGATAGGGGTTGAACAGTCTTCATTTAATAGGTTGAAAAGTCGATGGGTTAAAAATTCTTTGTTTTGAACGATGGGTTGAAAATTATGTCTAGCGGTTGAAATGTCCGTCACCCCTTAATTCTATTATGTTTCCGTCATCGTGTGTTATTAAATCTTCCAAGTAACATCCTGATATAAAAGCTTGTGCTTTTTGTTTCTTTCGTGACGATAAGTTACATTTCAAAGTAATTTATTCCAAGATAATCAGGTATGTTTGCGAGCGTAGCGACTCGATTAGCCATTTTGTTTGACGGACATCGGAAGAGTTGTTCCGCTTGAAAATCGGTGGGCGCGGTTATCGACGCTCCAGCGTAAGGTCAATTTCTCTCACACCAGATCTTGACATGTAATTATTATACTAAAGTTTCTACATAATTCGCTCTTTTTCAGTCATTTATAAAGTTTGCATATTAGCGCAATTAATATAAACCAAAACTAAATCATGCTACTTACTTGATAAAGTTTTTTAAAACAGTAACTGCATACCAATGGGTACAAATTGTGCACCCCTTGTTGCTGATCTGTTTTTATACTGTCATGAAAGAGACTTAATGTTATCTCTTCCTACCGAACATCGAGATTATATTATTAAAGCTTTTAACAACACCTCGAGGTACCTTGATGATTTATTAAATATAGATAATAACAATTTTCCATCACTGGTTAATAAGTTGGATTTATCCTAAAGACATATAAAAATTAATAAAGCGAACATGAAGAAAAGCAAGCAAACTTTCTTGATCTTAATCTGTCCATTGAAAATGGTTAAGTCACTACTATAATATATGAGAACAGAGATGATTTTAGTTTTAATATAGTAAATTTTCCGCTTTTAGACGGCGATGTTCCCCGTGCAACATCTTACGGGGTTAATATCTCACAGCTTGTTCGCTTTTCAAGAACTTGCAACGATGTTAATCATTGCAATGAACGTAATCTTTGCATTACAGAAAACATTTCAAAACAAGGTTATCGGTATCATAAATTAAGGAAAACCTTTTGCAAGTTTTATCGCCGGTACCCAAATTTTATTCAGAAATACAGGTGCAGTTTAAGATCACTTTTGCAACAAGGTATTTCACAGCCAGTTTTTTATGTAAATTTAAATTATAAACTTAAGAAAAAAAAGAAATGTTAATTTCTCCCGATTATTCGTAAAAACCATCTGAAAAAGAAAGGTTACCAACATGATATTCTGCAGCGCTCTGCAGGCCTGGTGATTAACCCATCTACAGTTTATCATTATGCTTACCTCTTTGGTTGCACGACGATGGCCGGGGTTTAAGAGTTTATGAAGGTTTATGGGGAAATCTTTTCTTAAAAGAACCTAGAAGATCGAATTGTTTTCTTTTATCCCTGTCATCATGTTCTTGCTGATTTTACTCCAGGTGCTCTGGTCTCGGTAAGATCAATGAGTGCCCGCCCTTTGGCTTTGCAATGCTATTAGCTTCTTATGTTTTATATGTTTGTGTGCTTTTGCATGCAACTTTGTTGAGCCGATGGGTGGGTTGGAGTTGTTTCACCAAAACAACTTGTACTTGTTTTTTTGATATAAGAACCTGTTGGGGCAAGTGTGAGGTTGGTGCACCCAAGAACCTGGTTTAAACCCCCATTGGCAAATTGTTTCGTCACTGACCGTTCCAACGCGGTAACCCCTCGGGTTCTCACTTTCGTTTATTGTTTGTGGCGTCCATTTTGAAACTAAACTGATTATTGAAATACCATTCTCTCTTTGTCCTCTCTACTCTTTGTCTGTCTGTGGAGGCGGTGTCTGCTGGATGTGGCCATTCCTGATGTGCATATTTTACTTCTTTTCCCAATTGGCAAAGGACGCCTTTCTCAACAGCGTTCTTATGTATAATGTTTGGCTCCCATTACGTGAATACGTATCTGAGACCATAATAGTTATTGTAATTACCTAATGTATTTATCAACACCAAATACAGAATCGCTTAACCCGGGTGTTAAGAGGCTAAGCTCTTAGTTGATGCCTTCGGAACAAAAAGAAATTATGCTTTTTCTGGAGATAATTAAGATAAATGGGTCATGTATCTTTTCAGTAGGGCTGGTGGTATGGTTTCATCAAGATAGCAGTTTGCGAAAAAAGATGGAACATGCAACAAAGCATAGAATAAATAGTATTAAGGTTGGAATAAGGGAAACCATACTATTATCCAGTCACTAATTTACGTTTTCCATTGACTTTTTCTATGTTTCGTAAATTAAAAACAGTTTTGTTATATTGTGTAATGAGCGTTTAATATGTAGTTTCCTGTAGAAATCAGGAATATTGTGAAATAATTTTCCTGTTTTTTTTACTTTATCTGACGGCCGATTCCAAATGTATGGGTATCAGAGGAAGGGTAGGACATCGCTTGATTGTTATCTATCGCAAAGATAAGTATTAGATCACAATAACATGAAATTCATAGCATAACTAACCTCTCCATGATGTTTTCTCCAAGCTGGCGATCTATCATTATACTCACAATCCATCGTTATCCGCGATTCTCATTATCTGGGTACCTACCGTGTAAGTGTGGCTATGCGCTGTTGTCGTGCGGGTTCGATTCCTAGTTCCAAGAACTATATCATTATACTCCAGCCTCGAAGAAGAGGGGGGTATACTGTTTTACCCTTGTCCGTCCGTCCATCCGTCCGTAACAAACTTTCCGTCGCAGTTTTCTCAGCAACTATAACATGCAGCAGCCTGATAGTCCCATGTGGTTTTAAGCGATTTTATGCTCCTTGCTCATCTACTTCCTGTTCATCGAATACTTACATTTTTACACATAATTGGCATACATGCACCATTTCGTCGCAGTGTTCTAAGCAACTACAACATTTAGCAGCCTGATATTTTGCATAATGCTTTATCCTATAGCCCTATATGTTTTTCAGCGATTTTATGCTCCTTGCTGATCTACTTCCTGTTTACCGACTATTTTTAGGTTTTGTTACTACACAATCCAAAGGGTATCTTTATCACTTTATAGGTGCATTACATAAATCAAAGGGCATCTTTATCGAAAAAATGCAGTATTACATTTTGAAAGTCATAAAGGGGATATCACTAGTGAGCACTAGCTCACAGATTTTATTGTTTGTTCTGGTGCGACACTTAACAACTGTTTGCATAACAATGTATGGAAAGGCTTAGAAACTGAATTTAATGGCGACAAACGTGTACACAAAACATTGTTCAGCTTAGTTTTGAATACAACGAAGTAGGCTTTCATAATATCCCATCGTCGAAGAATGACCGGAAAGCATTTGTACCTTTTGCAA
This sequence comes from Corbicula japonica, assembly GCA_038501625.1. NCBI lineage: Eukaryota > Metazoa > Mollusca > Bivalvia > Venerida > Cyrenidae > Corbicula > Corbicula japonica. The sequence goes on from JAZAYU010000958.1 coordinate 15,160, forward strand.
GAAAATGACCGCTATTTATTTGGTATTAACAGATGAAGGTGAAAAAAATGATAAATAACTAGAAAATGCTTCATCCTTCTGTGTCCTCAAATTTAGTAGGTTTGTATTTTACGAGATGCAAATTATTTTAACGTCAACAGATCAAAATCCAAGATATTTGTTGCATTATATTGCACAACAATTTTCCGATGAATCACTCTAGAACGCAGGAGCTAAATGTTCTCAAGCTTGGTAGGTAAATTTGTTTAATACGAATATGAATCATGTTGATATATAAGCATTAATAAAACAAGTTCAATGTGATCTTTAATTTGAAAACAACGAGTACGAAGTAAATTAAAAGGACGTCTCCAAACAAACAGTGGTCTGATCAAGACGAGATGATGACTTATCATTTTAAAGTTTATAAAACAAGCTCAAGGTGATCTTAAATTTAAAAATAACGTTTATGATTTATAACTTATGAACGTCTTGGTTGTTTTATGTTAATGATAAGGCGGGGAGCCGTAATTATTATATACACATTAATGATTTTAGCCAAGTGCAGCGCTAATTTGCAAGATTTATAAAATAAAAAAGAATTTAACAAAAACTGTAATACATGTAATGACTTTTAAGAACAATCTGAATTGGTTTAGTTATTTATTTAAATGTTATTTATTAAGATCGTTCGAGGGATAAAGCCAAGGTAATCTTCACCTATCGTTACCCGCAGTATCAGATATTTGAATCGCGTCTGGCAACATTTAGAAATTGGCCGAGAAGTATGGTTAAAACCCCCAGCCAGCTGACAGAGGTCGGTCTGTACTTTACAGGTATTTCATTTAATAATTTATTGACAACACCCGCCTACAATAATTTGCATACAATATAGGAATCTGATTCAAAGCCCAAAACAACTGGCAGGTCTGAATTTTAATGTATAAAAGCAAAATTCAAACTCTCACACACGACTGGCACGGTCTTATCTTTTAATAAACACGTATCGATTCATACTTTCAGACAACTGTCAAAAGATATACGAGTCAAATACTAGATGAGTGTTTAGTTGAACACATGTGTTGCCCCGGGTAGTCAGGCAGAAAAATAAAATAACTCGGAAATATTTGACAGCTTGTAGATATATTATAAATAAGACATAAAATTGTAAGATTACGGTATACGCTTTCGTATTATTCAACACTATTTTTCCATAATTGGAAACGTAGCTGCGAAGCTGTCTAGAAAATATAACCCTATACATTCTGATTTTGTCTTTAAATGAACTTGTATTCCTATATATACTCGTACGTGTCTGATTATCAATTTCACGATTATGTTCTCCTCCTCTTGAATTAAGTATTAGCTATTTTCTTTCTGTTTTTAATTAAGATGACCCTTATTTATATTACCACTTGTTCCTTTATTTTAGCTGAAGACGAGCGACACAATGGTGCACATAATGACTGGATTACAAATGTCGCATCGACCATTACGGGTTTTGGAGACTCTTTAAAATACCTGACAAATAATCTGTCAAATGGTAAACTGTGCAAAAATAAATCAGTGTTCATGGTATCGTAACATCAGGATTACAACAATATAATGTTTTTAACTTTTCAATTGACATAAATAAAATAAGTGGCAAAAGACATAATGGGAGTCTTTCAAATAGATGAAAAGGGAACTTTGAAGACCCTCGACCACGACAAATATGAAAATATTGCAGGCTCGGTTTGATTGAGCCTGTTCATGGGCATTAATGCTTATTACTGCTACCAAGAAATTCGTAAAGATGACTAATCATTGCATTATCACCTAAAGAGTAAACTGTATTTGAAAATATTGATCATTATTTGCACCTTATATATATAGGCCGGTGGCCAGAAACATGTTTGCTCCCCCTCCCTGGGGAATTTTGTAGACATGATTTTTCTGAAAGCCTGTTATGTCCTGGATATTTTGCAGCTTGTTTGCATTCCGGCGAGTGGGGCATAAGGGTGTTACGGAGGTTTTAATATGTTACCCCTAAAGTTTATAGAAAAAATATATGGATTTTGAACATTTGATTCTGCTCTATTCCAGATACGATTTAATAAAACTTATACTTTTATATAAGGATGATGTATTCTCTGTTGATTGATGTAGTTTAATTTCAAAATTTGTGCACTAACATAACATATTTAGTGTATAACATACATAACCCTTAAAAGATTAAATTTAAGTCAGAATCTTACCTGTAGGATTTTTATTTGTAATCAAACTTAGGCAATAATGCATGTTGTGAAAGCTGCATGATCAAACAGTATAAAACAGTTTGTTTTTCATAAAAATCACACTGGCAAATGTAATAATTTTACCATAATCTTATATGTCACCATATCGCTACTTCAAACATAAAATTCATGTTTTGGGATAAACAAGCATAAAATATAGAGTTTAATTAAATTATTGAGCTTTATAAATGTAAGCGTTCTTGTAACTTGCATGACTTCAATTTTTCAACATACATAACATATGTTACTTATTAAAATAAGGCTGTTTTTCTTGTGTTTTATTCGTTTTTTGAATGATGCTAGCTGATATCTATTTGAAGTAATTAATTATGTGTGCTCTGTCTAATGTTCTGATGTTTGTTAGCTCTGTACAGATTTCTAATTACATTGACAGTCGTTTTTTAACTAATATTACTGATTGAATGAATTATTTTCTCTTAAACTGATATTGTTGTACAAAGAACTGAACACATTTACAAAACTGTATCACAACTATGCAATCATTTTAGATTAAACTATAAAATAATAAAAGTAAGTAGATTATAGTGTATACTTTGTAATGTTATGTTGTTAAAATGTTAGTGTTTAAGCTTGTCAATTTTTAACCTTCAAATCTCCGTAACATACAATTCTGAAATTACAATATAACATTAATTATATGTTACCTAATTATTTAATTAATGTTTTAAGAAATTTCTAAACCGTGATATAGTTTGTATCTAGATTACCGTAGAGTCATTCATAATGTGGATATGAACTTTCTATAAACTATATTTACTAAAAACAAAGTTGAAAGCACCAGTTTTGGTCTTTTAGAGCAATAATACCTGATATTACTGTTAAATAAAACATGTGAAATGAGAAAAATAAATTGTCCTAAATGAAACATTATTTTTTCCATTGTTCAAAGAAAGCTTAAGAATTTGTTAAGAATTCCTTAAGATCTTTGTAGAAAGTTATTTTTCTTTAAGACAATAGTTGTTAAAGAGAAACATCATAATATGAAAGACAATCTGTGTAAAAAAAAAGCAGGTGATGGTTAGCTAATAGACACGTTAACTTTGACTTACGTATAATAATTTTTTAAGGTAAAAATTCTTTTACTTGAGTTAAAAATTGCTATATAATGCTCATGCTGTTTCAATGATTTACAAATTCTACACTGAACCTTAGTAATTTAGATGAATAAAACTACTTTGAAAAACATTTCTAGTCTCAGATTATTTAATCAGCTAATTTGTGTAAAGTTTAAATTAAGTAGCTTTTAAATTTGTTATAGATAAACTTAAACATAATATAATTTTATATAAAAATATTTATCCAAATTTTAACTAATTGTTTGCAGTGTCTTGCTTTTCTTATTATTTTTGCTGATTATTAAAGAAAAAAAATGGTAAGATGACATAAATAGAACAATTAAATGATAACAAAATGTTAATTTTGTTTATTCTTTCTAATCTACATTTTGTTAGAACAAATTAATGTTATCTGTCTTAATCGAGAGTATCTGGACTTAGTTTTAGACTGGATGCAACAGCCCATATTTAGTGCAATCGTAAGCTGTACTACCATATTGATAGGTTTATTGTTAATTAAAAAAGATTTAGAAAGGGACGATCATCTACATCATACACATTTATTTCAAGACATATTGAGCAGTACACAGTCCTTGAATTAAATTAATAATAAACATATCAAATGATATCATGAATACAACACTTTTTTTACTCATAATATTCTTGATAACACACTGATAGCTTATCAAACGCAAATAATTTAATAGCTTTTATTACTAAATTGAATTTCATAATTTCTAAGTCACCTTTCTTTGAGAAAAATTGATTTAATTTATCACTAGAATCATTATTTCTTATGGATATAATTGTAACTTAAAACAGAAATTCATCTTAAAATGTCTCCTTTACTAACTAAGTATAGGCTGACATTATTGTTGCAATTTATCATGAAAGAAGGTATGTAATTTATATTACTATTGTGCAGTATCTAAAATTGGTTAATATGTTCTTTTGGGTAACATATTTAAAAATGGTGATTTATGACATGGTATTTATTTTTATTATGATATAAAGTTAACTAATCTTTAAAACTCATGAAGAGGTGTATTTAAACAAAAACAAATACACCAAAACTTCAAATTTATTAACCATAGGCATAAGTATATGATATAACATAATACTAAAGTCACATTTAACTAAAGTTATGGATATTATTAACAAAATGTTTAACACAGTTTACCTTTTAATCACACAATAAGTCTGTCAGAGTTTATTTCTTTATAATTTATTTTATTTATAGATAATTTCTTTGCTATCTTTGAGATGTTCTTTTTTTCATTTTTATCATATATAATTTTGGTTTTTGGAATTTCCAAATATATGTACATGTATTTATTTACATACATTAAACTAGAAGTGTGTCTCAATGTGACTTTATTATATTTAAATACTCCATTCTTATTTATATTAATAAATTAAACAAATAAAACAGAAATTACTTGCTAATGCAAGTAAAAAATGTTTCACACAACTTTTTAAACTAGGTTTTTATGTTAAGTAACATATCTTAATGACTATTTATAGACCTATACCTTAGGCTGCAGATGTTTTATTGCATTAAAAATATTAAAAAAAAACATCTTTCTGGCGTAGAAAAAATAGGTTAATTTCAGAACTCTTATTATTGCCAATTATTTTTTCATAGCATAAAATTTTCTTAAAGGTCGCATATTCAAACAGGAGTAACGGTAAAACGCCCCACTTGCCAGAAAGCAAACAAATTGCAAAATGCGAAGAATGGCAAAGGCTTTCAGAAAAACATACCCTTCAAAATTTTCCCAGGGGGAGGGGTTTCTATTGGCAGCTCAAGGTCTAATACATTTATGGCCTGTTTTCCCATTTTCTTTTCTTTCGGTAACATATTTCAATACAGCGTTATGGGATTATGTCCCAATGTATGTCACTGTATTACATTTATCCTGAATTCTCATTTATCTTACTATATTTTACTTATAAACAAAAATTACTTGCTACTGCACGTAAGAAATGTTTCATACATCCTATTTTACTAGGGTTTTATGTTAGGTAACATAACTTAATCACTATTTTAGACCAAAACCTTAGGTTACAGATGTTTTATTGCATTAGTGATGTAGATAAACGCTTCCTGGTGTAGAAAAAATAGTTTTATTTAAGAACTTTTATATTTGTCATATATTTTATTCTTTCACAAACTTTGTTCGAAGGTAACATATTAAAACAGGCGTTACGGAAAAACGCCCCACTCGCCAGAGAGTGCAAACAAATTGCAAAATGCGTAGAATGGTATTGGCTTTCAGAAAAACATACCCTTCAAAATTCCCAAATTGGGGGGGGGGGGAGGGGGGTTTATTGGCAGCTCAAGGTCTAATAGTACCGTAAGAAGGAAAATTAAATATGTATGTGTGTGCGCGCTTTTTTTTTATTAATAACTTATTTAAGAAAAACGTGCAGATTTTGCTGTAAAATATGAAAAATTGCACTAACATTATAAAAATTTAATCAGTTTGAAGATGTATCGAAATTAAATGATATAGTTTGCTACTAATATATAAAAATGATATATTTTCATGCTCCCCGAAAAAAAACCTGGGGAGCATGTAGTCGCCGGTTTGTCCGTCCGTCCGTACGTCCCTAATTATGTTTCTCATAGTGACTACAAAAGGCAAATTTGTTATTCATCTTTGCATTGTTTGTAGTCACTAGGAGAAATAAGTTTTGCTACTGTTCTAGTGAAGTTTATTGAGCTAAATTCTAAGACATTGTTAACCTTGATCAAAACAACCTTCCTGTGACTGTAGTTTAATACTAAAGTAAATAATTTGAAAGTTTGGACTCCCGGCAAAACGGCTATACTCAATGTAAGAAATGGTTTCATATTTCTATTTTTCAATAATTCCTGATTGACCTGTAACATTTATATGCCCTATAAATGATAACTGAAGAAATAATTATATTTATAATTATTAAATAACTTAGAAATTTTATGAAAATAAGAAACCACACCCCCCTAACTTTAACTATATTGTGACAAATGATACCACCTTAAACTGTTTTGTTTTTAAAAGAAGCATGTACACGAAGTTATAGAAATAAATGAACTGAAGAACTGTTAAAGCGGCATTACTTCAATTTAACCCGCTCTTGTATGAAATATTACATTTATTTGGAACTATAGGCACAAATTTGCAGCATTAGTTCTGGCTAATAAAATTTTAATTTACTAAACTAAATTTGGTCCGCGCGACTAAAAGCGAAAGTAGGATTTCGGAAACGTCACAAAAATCGAGTCGCGCATGAAGTGGTCTCTTCGTCTATGCTAAATATAGCTCGATTATAAATATAGCTTCATTATATTTAGCTTCTTAAAAGTTAGTTAACGATAATTTATCAATATCATTGAAAATCGCGTCTTTAAGAAATAATTCGATCGGACCTTTTGTGTTCTGTTAGAGATTTTATATATTGGAGTCTATATGGACAAATATGATTTTTCAATAGTATATTCCTACGTAAGAACAGGGCTGGGGCTTTAAATTACCGTATAATGGGTTTTTTTCGCGAGCAAAATATTTTCGCTATTTTCGCGACCGACGTGAATTCGCTCAAATTAAAAAACGCTAAAAATTCCTAACAACTTTCGCGATAATTTCTCTGAGCGTAAATTCGCTAAAATTACAACCGCGAAAATTAAAATTACGACAAAATCGCGAAAATTTGCGATCGCGAAAATAACCCATTATACGGTATTTCGGCTATTACACATGAAAAATTAAAATGTAAATATTAAACTCACTTATTTTAAAAGTTAATTAAGATGTTAGAACTAAGCTTGTGTAAATGTTACAGAACTGCTCAGGTCACTGGCTCAAAGAGTGGGAAAACCAGCGCTTGAAATGATGGCATCAAGAATTATTGGACTTCTTAAAGAAGGTATTAGTAAAATATCGATTTGAAAAGTTTAACTTACTTACTTATTTGTTTAAAATATTAATTTAAATACATAAAATAATTGAAGAATGCATAATTGCCACTTCCTAAAATGTAAAAGGACGTATCGGTGGATTTTTAAAGTAACTAACATCGAGGAGCAGCCAACTGGAGCAGCCAACTGAACATTTACAACATTTTGTTCTGGATATTACATTTAAAAGAAGGTAAAAGTCAGCTTGTAAAATAATATACAGCGATTGTTAAACCTTAATATTAAGAAATTCAAAAAATAGTTTTGGCCTTCCGGACATTCTTCAGAGAGCGACTGACAAGATACTGTCTGATCAAGACTTAGTTGGCATTGCTGATGCCACTGGCGGAAACTGGCAACTGCTTGGATACGCGTTGGGACTTAAACAGTCGAGAATTGATCAAATTGTATTGGACAATCCCACGACAGTTATGAGAGTTTTCAGCATGTTAAAAAGATGGGCGACAGAGAACACAGATGGACCAAAAGCCGGCACCTTGCTGCGTGCTATGTGGGATTGCAGGTCTATCACTGTGACTTGGGAAACTATATTTCAAATGTTTGCTTAAATGTGAAAAACTCATTTAAAGTGCTTCTACTAGAACCCAGTAAGTGAAAAATCCTTAAACATTTTCTAGCAGTTTATTGTAAGATACAATTTCTGTGTACTCGCACAAGAGGGAAATTTAGTGGTGACTGTAAATTCGAGATAAATCGACTTATTCTATAAAGGAAAGCAAGTACTTTGAATGACGTTGAGGACAATGGTATGGTATTAATAGAACTCCAAATATAATTTATTTCAAAGTTCGGCCAATTTTGTGACTTCCTTAGCCTAGCAAGCAATTGGGGATGTTTAATCAGCCCATTGATATGTCTCTTGCTTTTGTTTTGGCATTTGGTCGTATTCTGTGATGTCGATTTCGACATCGTATTCTGATTAGCTCTGCCGATTGTATCTGTTTCTTCGTACTGGTTTACTCAAGTCTTGAAGGGTCCATGAACACCACGCCATTAAATGGGGTGAATCAAAAGTGTACTGTTTACTTGTGAAGATATTCAGTTGTGCTCATCTAAGGCATATGCTGTAAAATAAGTTTTCTTAAATAAAGTCACATATTTATAACTGTTTATGTGTAAAATAATTCATTTTTATTTAGTTATTGGATTATAGTGGGATTTTATATTTCAATTCATGCGATTATTTGCTATTGGTTTCGTGAAAGGTACGTGAGGATATAAGTGTTTGTGTGTCATAGTGGAGGGATAACATGACACCCAGACGGCATTATATTCTCAAATACCCTTTCCAGATAACAGATTATTGTTTTGTTTATTATAATGCAATGACTTTTCCATGTATAAGGGAATTTAAAACATATAGTTTTACATTTATTATGATCATTTTATTTCGAACCGCTTATTTCCCCGTTGTGAACACAAATATTACATGTATGACGTCATTATTTCACCAGCATGACTTTGCTACCTAGAGCTTCAACTAAATATTTTGGAGAAATCAGATGGTTTTTAACTTTCAAAACTATTATTTTCTTTAACAATTAATTTATCCCGTCATGACTTTCATTTCTCACCAAAAATTCAATTAAATTAAATAGCGGACGAGATCAACAGTTGTAAGGCCAGAGGAGGCGCATGCATTCGTACATCCGTTCCATAAATATGGGAAATGTTAACGGCAAATTATCCAATGAAATACAAAAAATGTCATTGCAGTATTATAAATCCATTATAAAACCATGTTTTATATGATCATCTCATGTTTCATGAACGTGGCGTTCCCGGCTAGGAAAATGCATCTTTTCAGGATTATTAATTATAACTATTATTATTATTATTATTATTATTATTATTATTATTATTATTATTATTCACTGAACATCGTTATTAGAATTGTGCCACACTTACAAAAATTAGAGATTATTGCAATTTAGTCTGTAATGATTTACACATTGTCACGAAAACAGTGGAATATTGGTATTTTGTATAAAATTCTGACATATATTTTGTATTCTTGATTAGGTAGTCGTTGTTTTCGTGTGTAAACAAAGTTCTCGTGTGTGAACAATTTTAATTAGGTGTACAATTTTAGGTTACCAGAGAGTATGATTTCTAACAGGACAAAAATGTTTCAATGAGTATAATAAGAAAAATAGATTTAAGTAAATTAGATGAAAACGTATTGCTTTTGTATATTTTCCTATAGCCTGGCACCAAGCGGGATACTTTTAGAGTTCAGGTATATATTGATCCTTGACATTAGGTTAACATTTCATAGTCATCGGTTGTATGTCATAGGATGTCAGGGACGCCAATACCTTTATTTTGTTAGTTTTAATGCAAGGTTAAGGACTTTTTTCATTTTTGTTTGTCACGTTTTTCAAAAAATTCATTATTTTTGTCATTACTTAATTTAAACATATTTTACATTACTTTCTCTTTTTAACTACTAACACCGATATATAAACATGTACGATGTCATCTTATGTCTGACAATACTATAATATAAATGACTAAAATGGCAATAAAAATTCATGTAGACTTGTTTGTGGGTGACCTTAACATGCGATTTACATTGCCATGGCTTTTATTAACACGTTCCAATACGTTGGAATACATTGTTTATTGTCAAATGTGTAAATTTAATAGAATCATTTCAAAATAAATCTAAATATCTATCTATTGTTGTATTTTACATAGTCTCGTATTTTATATACGTTTTTACAATACAATACCATTTTAACATAATATATTACAATACAATACAATTTTAACATAATATTTTATTGAAAATGCTTAAACATTCTACGTAAAGTGTCTGCAATGTTATTGTTCTTTCAAATAGAACAACTCTACGTAATGTAATACAAATAAGTACTTCTAGTAACGCCCATAGTGTTTTGTTTAGAGCAAATTCGTACTTCTGGGGACCATATGCAGCAGAACATAGAATGGTATTTATCAGAAAATGTTAAATGAATGTTCCATATTCACCTTCGCATGCTATTTAATGACGTTAATATTGTAAATTTTGAGTTGTGCTCAACCCGGGACTAGACGGCTAGGGCAGCAAAAAGCATTTTATGACTGCCCACGAACAGGCTTTATCAAACAGAGGCTGCAATATTTGCATACTTATCATGTGCGGTGGCATTCAAAGTTTTCTTTTCATCTATTTTAATATCACCGTTGCGTTGTTTGTGCAGTGTGGCGGCTGCAAAATGTCTCTCTGTAAGTGCTGTGATATGTTTCTTTCTTTGAAGGTTTTTTTCAGGGCCACTTTTTAAAAGCGTTAAACTTTTTTAGAGTTTATGAAGGTTTATTGCGAAATCTTATTAAAAAACACAGAAGCTCAATCTGTTTCTTTTATCTCCGTTTTCGTGTTCTTGTTGGTTTGACTCCAGGTGCTCTGATCTCGGTAAGGTCATCACTAATTAATGAAATTGAGAATCCTTGGGGTTATCGCATTGGAACGGTCAGTGGTATAATAATTGCTAATGGGGGTTTAAACCAGGTTCTTATGCGCACTAACGTCACACCAGCCTCAACAGGTTCTCATATGGACAATCAAGGACAAGTTGCCTTGGTGACATAAGTCCAACCAACCCATCAATTCGACAAAGTTGCATGCATAAGCACACAACCATAAACAACATACGAAGCTTATAGCATTGTTAAGCATAAGGGCGAGTACACCAACACCTTACCGAGACCAGAGCCCCTAGTAGTGATTTATCTTTATCAACAAGAACACGATAAAAGAGACAACATAAACAATTCGAGTCTCTTGGCTGTTTTTTTTTTTCATGATTTCTTAAGCCTTCATAAAATACTAAACCCCTGCCTTTATCGTGCAAACATAAAGGTTAGCATAACGATCAACTGTAGATGGGTTTTAAAGAAGCGAAATATTCATATCAGGAATCAAACACTCAGATAACATTTTTTTCTGTTGAGCAAAGATTCCTTTTTCCAGAGTATGGGTGATAAGAGGATGAATGGGTGTTAGACTGAGAAAATTCATGAATGCGGAAATTAGTGGAAGCTATTGACAAAGAATGAGTTGAAACAGATGTAACTAATTATTTAAGAATATTTAAACCCCTATCGTTTGTTATACAGCCACCCAAGGGAGTGAAAAAAGTGGCTGCTCTATACAGGTGGCTGCTAAAGACAGGTTAAAATGAGAACAGTCAGTTTAGGACATAATATGAACTAAGGCACTGCCTCTCTCGGAATCGACGAATCAAAAGTGATGTATATCGTATGTTTAACAATAAAACTAAGAAACAAGTCATCATTTGTTGTTTTACTTTTTAACCAAAACTGATCAAGGTTGTAAGATGCAACACTACATCTTAGTGAGCTGAATGATTCTTGTAAGTTTGGAAGAATCCTTTGAGATGTTGAATACACCAGTTTGCCTGTAGACTCTTATTTAAACAGCACCAAAATGTGATCAAAATGCAAGGCTGACCGATGGTATAAGAACAAGAGCTATCACTGAAGGTGATTAATACCCCCGCAATATGGCTTTGTCAGAGTATACAGAAATAATGTTCGCATCTTTTTAAAATGCGACACAAATTGTGCATGTATGTCATCTATATATAAAAATCTAAGTATTCGGTAAACAGGAAGTAGGTGAGCAAGGAGCATTAAATCGCTTTACACCATATGGGAATATATGATAAAGCAATAAGCAAAATATCAGGCGGCTGCATGTTTCAGTTGCTAAGAAAACTACAACGGAAATTGTGCATGAATGTCAAGTATGTGCACAAATGTAAGTATTCGGTAAACAGGAAGTAGATGAGCAAGGAGCATAAAATCGCTTTACACCATATGGGACTATAGGATAAAGCATTATGCAAAATATCAGGCTGCTGCATGTTATTGTTGCTTAGAAAACTGCGACGGAAATTGTGCATGTATGTCAACTATGTGCACAAATCTAAGAATTCGGTAAACAGGAAGTAGATGAGCAAGGAGCATAAAATCGCTTTACACCATATGGGACCAATAAGCAAAATATCAGGCTGCTGCATGATCAGTTGCTTAGAAAACTACAACGGAAATTGTGCATGTATGTCAACTATGTGCACAAATCTAAGTATTCGGTAAACAGAAAGTAGATGAGCAAGGAGCATAAAATCGCTTTACACCATATGGGACTATAGGATAAAGCATTATGCAAAATATCAGGCTGCTGCATGTTATAGTTGCTTAGAAAACTGAGACGGAAAACTACAACGGAAATTGTGCATGTATGTCAACTATGTGCACAAATCTAAGTATTCGGTAAACAGAAAGTAGATGAGCAAGGAGCATAAAATCGCTTTACACCATATGGGACTATAGGATAAAGCATTATGCAAAACATCAGGCTGCTGCATGTTATAGTTGCTTAGAAAACTGAGACGGAAAACTACAGCGGAAATTGTGCATGTATGTCAACTATGTGCACAAATCTAAGTATTCGGTAAACAGAAAGTAGATGAGCAAGGAGCATAAAATCGCTTTACACCTTATGGGACTATAGGATAAAGCATTATGCAAAATATCAGGCTGCTGCATGTTATAGTTGCTTAGAAAACTGAGACGGAAATTGTGCATGTATGTCAACTATGTGCACAAATCTAAGTATTCGGTAAACAGGAAGTAGATGAGCAAGGAGCATAAAATCGCTTTACACCATTAGGAACTATAGGATAAAGCATTATGCAAAATATCAGGCTGTTGCATGTTATAGTTGCTTAGAAAACTGCGACGGAAATTGTGCATGTATGTCAACTATGTGTAAAAATCTAAGTATTCATCGAACAGGAAGTAGGTGAGCATAGAGCATAAAATCGCTTTACACCATATGGGACTATAGAATAAAGCATTATGCATAATATCAGGCTGCTGAATGTTATAGTTGCTTAGAAAACTTTGACGGAAAATTAACATGCCCTTTGGTTGATGTAATGCACCTTTATAGTAACAAAACCTAAAATATTCGGCAAACAGGAAGTAGATGAGCAAGGAGCATGAAATTGCTTTACACCATATGGGACTATAGGATAAAGCAATATGCATAATATCAGGCTGCTGCATGTTATAGTTGCTTAGAAAACTGCGACGGAAAATTAACATGCCTTTTGGTTGATGTAATGCACCTTCATAGTAACAAAATCTAAAAATATGCGGCAAACAGGAAGTAGATGAGCAAGGAGCATGAAATTGCTTTACACCACATGGGACTATAGGATAAAGCAATATGCAAAATATCAGGCTGCTACATGTTATAGTTGCTGAGAAAACTGCGACGGAAATTTTGTAACGGACGGACGCACGCACGGACGGACGCACGGACGGACGGACAAGGGTAAAACAGTATACCCCCCTCTTCTTCGAAGCGGGGGTATAAATATAGACTCATAAAAATCTGGTTAACAAGGTAGATTGTAAAACATCATTCCACAACACCTAAAATACCTAGTTGGAATATGGTGACACCAATGACAGAGCAAGTAGCGAAGCTTGTCATATATTTTGTATATTCAAGCTTGAAATCAACAAACATACTTTTAAGTCTGAGGACTTAAGATAATACTATGAGTGATACTATATAAATTTACAGAATCAGAGTGATCGAGTTTAAACAGGTATGGGAGAAATGGAGTTGTGAACACGTGCCATTAATGAGATATTCTCAATTCGGGTTGACACCGATCATTAAATTTGATATGTGAAGTGTAATGCGTTTCAAAGCAGAATTAATAATTTTCTATCGTGCTGAAAACGGTAGCCAACAAAAATTATGATGATTATCTGTTATAATTATGCTTTAACACATTTTTGTAACGCGGGAGCTTAACTTTAGCGGATTGGAAGGGTATGCTACTATGCTTAAAAAATGGTAGCTAACACAAAAATGACGATTTTCTGTTGTTTTGTCAAATAACGTGTATTTTAATTTAAATATTCACTGTGTTTCATATTTTTAAAGTATATAATCAATATCAGTTTCATACTTAGTTTAATAACTAATAATCTTTTATTCTTTGTAAGCGGTTGACGCTTTTATTACCAATAAGATGTTGATATCCGTTAAAGTTGTCATGGTTATATTGCCCGAGGCAGATAAATTATCGGAATTTTAGGGATTTTACATCCATATGTATAATCAACCGTGACCGCATATTAAGAAACAACTTAATTAACAAGAAAAGTATAACACAGATTAGTTATATGTGGACGACATTTAAAAGAAGTTAGATGTTGGGTGTAAGAGTTCATGCAGGTGATGGATTGTTTTTAAACAAAAAAGAATTTTAAAGTGATACTATATTATTGTCTTTTATTGGCAAAGGGTATTGAACGTTGAAGGATGTGCTTGTATATTACATGTAGTTGTGGAACGCGTTGTATACAAGGAGTGCAGTTTGAAATGAAGTATACCGGAATTGGTATGGAATGGGATTTATGATGAAATTTGTTTGCTGAACATTTAACAGTTTGCAGTAAATGTAGTGAATGACTTGAAAACAAAAGAATTGAAAAGTTTTCCTTTTAAATATAATGAAAACTAGCTAGAAAATAGTGGAAGAGATGGTTGTTATAGTAACATGAATTATGATGAAGAATTTACAGAACTATATGTGTTGATATGTATTCAGTTTAGGATACAAAATAATTACTCACATTTTAAGGATTTACTACACTCCTTTTTGCACCTTTATCGGTAAAAAAGTATCAACATTTCAAAAACGGCAAAATACCTTTCAATGAAATTTTGCACAAATGAATGTTAATTTTGTTTAGTTTGATACTTTTCTTTTTAAATCGATGGTCGAACAAGGAGGAGTGTAGTGGATCGTTAAGAGCACTCAAAATTTCATAAATGTAACTGATTTTTCATTATTGTCATTGTAGATTTTCGTAAGTAGATACTCTACTGTGAGCTTTGTAAGCCATTCCTCCTTGTTATATCGTTTTCCCGATATCAACAGCAGCTGAAGATAATGTTAGACCTTGCACTTTGTGGACAGTTACGCCAACATTTAATTTTCATCAAGGAGTTACCTGGAAGTTAAACATTATCATAGCACTAACCACATTAAATGAATTTGCTCTATTTAAATTCAACAGTATCTTTCAAAATTGTCCTACCACGTACATGGCAATTCCTTTGGTACTTTCAGGATGAAAAATCTATACTAACTTTCTATATTCAGCATCTTGATCCCGTAAACCAGGGGGGGGGGGGAATGGGAGGGGATGGGGATGAGTCACAGTTATTCTGAACAACAGAAAAAGACATACAAAAAATGGTTATACAATCATTATTTACTTTATAGACACGATATCGCCTTCTTGTTAAACAGAAACCCACTAGAACCGTCAATTTCAACATCAGAAACATTTGTAAACAAAGAACCGTCATAACATAGGTCACATTCACGCGCCAAAAATCAAGTCATAGGATTGCCAATATTCGTAAACAGAACACAAACTTCAATATCATCCAAGAATAACTATCTGAACAATGTCTCTTACTACATGTACACTTTTTCTGTAACTGCTTACAACAATAAACTTTCAATTCGCATAAAAGAAAACACCGACTCATCGATCTATTTATATAATCTATATATATATATATATACATGTATATAGTTATATTTATAGTTAAGGGGAGATAATTCAATTCAATATCTATATTTATATACTCAATTATAAATAGCTTGACCTTGAACTTAACATGGTTCCCGTTCATTACTCAACGATCTATATATAAAACCGGGCCACATGGTTCTCAGCATTCGCTAAAAACCTCTATTTAAAGCCGGGCCACATATCCCTTGCGCCGGACTAATTGTACTCAAGTAAATATAATCAAGTAATAGTTACATAGTAATAATATATTATGACCCATCATTCGTCCAGAAAATACGAGCGAAGTAATACCATTCATTTTTAAAGTTCACCTAAATGCGTTTTAGAAATAAAGTTTTATATTGGACACATTTACTTAGCAAATGAAAACCTTGTACGGGAATATCTGACACAAATATTGTTTACAGAATTATTAGTTATTTATTGTTATTAATAATCAAAGTGAACTTAAATATAAATACAGAAACTTTATGTGTGTTCAATAACAACAAAACATCACCATCTACATTAAATACAACAATACTTTGTTTTGGACACCTTTGCTATTTCCCACGTACAAAACGTCCACAATTGATAAAAAATCTAATTGGTAACGGGTCCTTTATCACAAAAAATAATACACGTTATGAGGAATGTGTCTTGTTTTCTTGAATTCGCATCTGGTATCATTTTACAGCAGAGGTGAAAATTATTAATTTATTTAGTGCATAATGAAATGTCACATTTATCATTTCACTAAACCGCGAATGCAAGTTAATGCCCCAGGCCCAAGCAAGTCGATATCGATAAATTGCAATAGCAACGCAACTTCTTTAAACACGAAGTATATTTCGTGTTTAAAGAAGTTGCGTTTCTAATTACTTTCAGCAGTTATATTTATCGTCAAAGAAATTAGAAGCGCAACTTCATTAAACACAAAATATATAAATCCAGATATATTTCCTGTTTAAAACAGTTGCGTTTCTAATGTAACATACATGTAATTATTATTGGATCAATTTTTGCCTTTACAAAATTCAGTAAAGCATAACTTAAACCCCAAAACAGGATTCGCAATAAAACAGGATATCGCAATAACTTTTTTTCTATGTGAAGGTTATATCAGTCAACAAATTATCTCTCTCCATTTTTTATTCAGTTTGCACATATTTGTTTTTAAATTAATAGAACTACCATAGTTTAAACGGGGCGGATCGCTAGTTTTTCAAAACTTTAAGTAGAATATACTGGGGCGGATCCAGAAAGTGTTCAGTGAGGTTGTTTGAACACTCCTTTTTTTAGGAAGAGGGGGGGGAGGCAATGTTTTATGTTCATGGAGATTTTGGTAAGAAAGTTGGAAATTATCAATATCATACAACTGTCGCAAACGAACCCCATTTCCAGAAATCCTACATCCGAGCTTGAATATGTATGATGCTGAGGTAGTAAACTTTTAATCTCAAAACATAATATCGCAGTATACTTCAAAAATTTGTTCTATATTTTAATGCGCGTGTTGTCTGCGTCGTCACAATACTAATTGTCATTGTAATCATAATGATCAAGTTTGGCTTGGTTATTAAATTGCAACTCAATTTCAGCATGATTTTTTAAATTTGTTCCAGAAAAACATAAAATCACATATAGATCAAGCACCTACACAAAAATCTTTAAAAATGCATTCGGAGGCTCAATATGCTTACTGTGATTTAACTTTTAGGACCTGTCTCAGAATTAACAAATGGAAATTCGCGAACATAGAGTTGAGATCTCTCTGGAAACGAGCGAGGGCTCGCGCAAATATTATCATAATATGTATTTGCAGGTATCGCAGAGTTGAGATCTCTCCAGAAACGAGCAAGAGCTCGCGCAAATATTATCACGCGAAAAGATGTTTCAACTCGACGATTGCTAACCCGGTTACTGAATTTCCAACCTTAAGTAAATTCGATTTTACAAGTAATTTTATGCCGAGTCTTAGTTTTATGAATTCAAGTTTACCACGTTATTCAGATTAACTATCTCTTAAGCTTACACAATTACGTAATGTAATATACTAAATCAAGCCATTTCTGAACAAATAAAGTCCTATTCCAACTTCAAATAAACACGATAGGTATTAACAAATCAACCATTGCAATTAATTTAGTATTTATAAGTTTACTTAATACACGTATCCACAAAATTCTAAACATCGCGATTTGAGGGAATACCGATATACACCGTAATGTGACACTTTAAGAGTCAATTTAAAGTCAATTTATTTGATTTAAAAACAGGATCTTAAGCCAGTCTACATCCTTCCATACAAACATCACTCTCAATGCAGTAGGGCAGAAAATAGACTGGCTATTATAACATTTTTACGGAAGCGTTCAAGGGCCTCGAGATGTGAGTAATTCTTCCGAGATTTTATACTTATTTTTGTCAATTTGTTGAATTACTATTAGAATTTCTACTTGTTTTTCTCAATTCGTTTAAAAACATTTGTAACCTTTTCCACTTAATAATTCTTCAATTGAAACAAAGTTATATACAAATTGAAATTATAATAAGTTTCGACAAACTAGATAATTTCTGTCTTCTCGACAAGTTTTTGTCGAATAAACTTCTCGAAAAATAAAATTTACATAAAAGTTTAAAGCGAGATATATACGAAATGTTTACTTCGATATCGATGATATAGACGAAAGGGGCATAACATGCATAAAGGAGGTTTTTATAAATAGAGTTTGAAACTGCATGTTTGTTTCAACAAAGTTGATTTTTTTATCATTTTTCGGGCCCATTTTATCGATAATTTCCTTAAAGTATACAGTTAATTTCAAAAACTTTTGATGTTAACTAACTTATTAAAAAGACTTTAAACACATACTTTAGATAGCATTTGGATGCAAACGTTACTCCGGAAATTATCTAACTGATGAAGTAAATGGGGTTTAAATAACTTTTTTTGTTCAATGTCTCAAAATGTCTCGTTTTGAAAATGTTAAATACTTTAATCATTTTTTCACCAACTGTTCATATTTAAAAAGGCGTTGCAAATGCTATGAGCAGACAAATAGCAGGGGCGGATCCAGGATTTCAGCAATGGGGTTTCAACTCAGCGAGTCGCATTTTGTACAGCGTCAATTTGCAACTGAGCTATAACATCAGTCCTTCGGACACTTCCAGGGTTCTCAATAAATAATGTTTGTAAAAGGCCCCTATGAATTTTAAGAGTCATAACTAATATAGGGGGGTCCGCGGGCCTGCTCCCCCGGGAAATTGTGAGATATTTTGTGGGAATTTTATAGCAAGTTTTGAACTGCTCCTTCATACTTGATTTTAGCTATTTCTTTGTGAGCAGTAGTGATGCACTCAGATCCAAAAACTCTGCCTCATTATCTGAGTCTAGATATGCGACTTACAATGTTTCAACTCAAGAAGTTGTTAGAGAACAAAACTGCTCGAAATGGCTAAGTTCAGGGTTTCCAGTTTCTGGTCAATACTTTTGCCAGTTGGAAAATGTTTAAGACATTTTAGATGCACCAATAACTGTTTGCGGTGGGATGGGGTTTAAAAATAGATGAAAAGAGAACTTTGAAAGTCATCTAACACGACACATATGAAAATATTGCAGGCTCGACATTGAACAAAAAAGTTATTTAAACCCCATTTACTTCATCAGTAAGATAATTTCCGGAGTAACGTTTGCATCCAAACAAGTGCTATCTAAAGTATGTGTTTAAATTTTTTTAATAAGTTAGTTAACATCAAAAGCTTGTGAAATAAAATGTATACTTGAAGGTAATTATCGATAAAAGGGGCCTGAAAAATGATAAAAAAATCAACTTTGTTGAAACAAACATGCAGTTTCAAACTCTGTTTATAAAAACCTCCTTTATGCATGTTATGCCCCTTTCGTCTATATCACCGATATCGAAGTTAACATTTCGTATATATCTCGTTTTAGACTTTTATGTAAATTTTATTTTCGAGAAGTTTACTCGACAAAAACTTGTCGAGAAGACAGAAATTATCTAGTTTGTCGAAACTTATTATTTCAATTTGTATATAACTTTGTTTCAATTGAAGAATTATTAAGTGGAAAAGGTTACAAATGTTTTTAAACGAATTGAGAAAAACAAGTAAAAATTCTAATAGTAATTCAACAAATTGACAAAAATCAGTATAAAATCTCGGAAGAATTACTCATATCTCGAGGCCCTTTAACGCTTCCGTACATTTTGTTAGGATGCATAAAACTATAAAAAGACAAACAAACTTTTTATCAGACCAGTGGCTGTTCTAGCCTTATACATGTTATAGTCGAAATAAATAATTAGGATAGTGCAGATTATAGAAGTGATTAAAAATAATCATAGAAAATAGATAATAAGATAAAAGTATTTAAGAAAAAGAGGGATAGAGTTTTAACAGAGGAAGTTATTTGTTCATCATTTCTGGTGGAAATTTTTTCCGGTCTAAATAATGCGTTTTACAAAAAACAAACACGCCAGGAACCGCTCGTTAAGCTGTTGCTCTCTTGCAGTGGCATTCTTGCAACTGGCACCCACACTGGCAATGATCTTTGTAGCCAGGCTTTATGGTTCATTCAAAGACCTATATTATACATAGGTCTCTGGTTCATTCACGGAGAAGAAGCAGTGATACGAGTATATGTCAGTAACTAAAAAAGATATGGAACTATGGACATTTGTAATTAATGATATATTCGCAATTCGGTTTGAAATCGATCAATATTTTACATGCAGATGTGAAAATAAGTATAGGTTATAGTTTATTTGGAGGCTTATATGAAAATTAAACGGTCAGGCCCAGTGCAGCTGGGCGACCGTTTAAATTTCATACAAGCCTCTAAATAAACTATAACGTATATAATGGTCGAAATTATTTTTGTAACAAAACAGTCGCCGCCTAAATTACCATGTATGGGTGTGCAAACGATCAATAGTCAAACTGAAAGTAGTTTTGTGACGTTCTCATCCGTGTAGTCTGATCACGATCGACACTTCTCGCTGTTAGATTCACTAGATTATATAGAGGAAATCGACCTTTATTAAACACATTTCCGACGCGCGACTTTATGAGAATTAAGGTTCGAAATATTTGAAAAATACTGCACTGTCATTGGCTTAAAAATAATTTCAACCATTATTACCATTTAAAGGCAGAATAAATTGCTGCACATACTTTGTAAGCGGTTTGATAATTTTATAACTGATAAGATGGCCATATGCCTTAAAGTTGTCATGGTAATGTTTGCTCGAGGAAGATAATTTTAAATTACCGGAATTTGAGGGATTTTACATGCGTAATAATACATTCAACTTAGAACTAAATTTAAAAATTAGCAGAAAAACGCTCATTACAGGATTATCTGAACTGCATTATTATTTTTGGAAATAAAGCTTTATATTGAACATTTACTAAGCATGTGAAAACCCTGACACAAATGTTGTTTACAGAATTAAGTAGACTAAGTTAACTATTTTTTTAATAATCGAATTGAACTACAGAAATAAATACAGAAGGTGTATTCGCGTTCTTTACTGTCGACGGAAATCCGACGGATTGAAACCTGTTATAAATGAATACAAGTATTTTACCAATTATAATTTCAACCACTTAGTCGGTAAGTGCTTATACATGACAGAGCAATCTAAAACTTTAGCTGGTCGCGCGGCTGCACTGCGCTATGCTGATTATAGTCCGTAAATTCATTAACCTATATACATATCCAATAGCCTGGCGATTTTTTTATATGAATGAAGAGCCGTATTTAAATAAAAACTCTTTGTAGTAATTTATTTTATCATGTCCCATGTATATTATACATAGTCAATTATGAAATTAAATATCAATATGATTTTGACAATAAACTGTAGAATTATGAAACAAAATAGATATTTGAATTTAGCTGTAAGTTGTTTTCTTTTACTTTAATATAAGAACATGTATTCAACATTTCAGCTAGCTACTTTATTTCAGCATGGTACCATATTTACTTAGTAATACTGGGAAATCATTCAATGACGCGTTAATAGAGAAATAAAGAAATAAATTTCCCCCAAAATTGAAAAATACTGGATTTCCATTGAACAAAATAATTTTTTAACCTTTACATTGGCATTCAAATGACTTATGAGCAGTCTAAATAAAAATAAAATTTGTTCCTTATTGCGCCATGGTAATTTAGAACAGCTCGCATGTTTATCACACATATATGTCCATTAAAAGCTGTTTTAAAAATGTAACTTATTAAGAAAGTTAGTGTTAAGAAACACGTTTATAAGTTGACACTTATTACATGTAGCTACATTTGTGCAAATAATCTAATCTCTGAATTGTTTGAGACCGCCATTTTTTAAGTTTTATAAGCATACGTAATATTTTAGCCCCGAATAATGGTTTAATGTTGGGTTATATTCTCCATGAAAACATTTTTAATTTTAACGGGGTATCTAATCTGCAGACTAAAATAAACTTATCTACATCATTACAATAATTTAAAAAAAAACGCATCATTTTAAAGCGTTATTTTTCTTAATAAGGACATTTTAATTCAAAGAATGTAAAGAACACCTTCCCAGCGATCGCTTATCAAGCGATAAGTGAAACTCCGCCTGCAACATTTAGTGCGCATGCGTGAAAGATAACGTTCCCAGGTCAGTTTAACGATAATATGCGATAATATGCCTTAAATGAAATGTTACTGAAAATCTCAAGATTAAAAGGAAGATTTATATACTGAGCGAAAATGTGAAATAGGATGATATCAATGCATGGCCGATATAGAATTGTTTTCTGCCGTATCTTCCCAAGGTTATGTTACTTCAGGACCAATTAATTCAAATTTATGCATTCGATATGTACATCTCAATGTCTTTTTTAATGAATGTTGTAAGTTTAGTTTATATAAGCAGCACAACTGCTCCGTGAGGTTTTATTTCTTCCCTCCTTTTTATTCAAATGTATGGGATCTGTTTGTTTTGTCAGATATAAGCGTTGAAATGTATTTTTATTCGTTGTATAAATATTTCATCCAACTATAATACACAGAAAACTAAATCTAAATCACGTTAAGAAAAGCAACCTCAGAAAAAAATGCAGCGAAGTTTTATTTCAAACAACGTTTGATATTTTACGGAAACGTTTTCAGAAAGATTTTTTTTATACATTTTACTTTTACATTTTTAGGCCAATTTTTAATATTATTTATGTAAAACGGCGCCACCGTATTACATAAAGCGAGCGAAAATCGCCACAATCTTTACTATCAAAACGGAAATTGAACCAATTAAAGATTCACTCGAAATAGCCATGAATAATGAAGTTAGAAGTAGTTAACTTTTCTCATATATGTTATTTACAATGAAAAACACATAATATAATTATAACACTTCTGTCAATCAAAATGTTGTCTCGCATTCTTACAAGAATAATTAAACCTAGTTTTTGTTTTAAATTGGCCACTTACATGCCAACAATTGATCATTATTTTAAACACATGCATATCGCATAACTCTACCATGACCAGTTTCTACAGTTAAGACGTTTCTACTATGAAATCAGTGATAAAAATTGTTGATGGGCTTAGCATTATTTTATTTAAAAGAAGAGGTTAGAGTTTGGAAAATCTGAAAATCAACATTTCTCAGAACAATGTACAGCGAAACACCGCTATTAAGATTGGAATTGGTACTGGGTAAAATTGGTAAAAAATAATAGGTGGTCTACATTTGTGTTCTCAATTTCTGTGTGATCTTTATGGGACCTTCACTGTAGTGATCATTCAAGCTTTGATACGGGTACTACAATTGCTGGTCAAAACAAATAACTGCAGTATCATTATATTTCGCGGGGACGAATTTTCGCGCAAACCCCGTAAAAACAAAGTCGCGGGGGCATGAATTCACGCAACTGTGTTTTCCTATAAAGAAACACTGTTACATGGTTTGATTTTGCTGGGGTTGAATTTCGCGCTCTTGTCGCAGCGCGAAATACGCAAAAATTAAAACCGCGCGAAATAGAATGATTTAACTGCACACCACAGCCATTAGTTCTATAATAAATAATTCAGTGAATTCATGTATTTTCTATGGATTCTAAATTTCGTATGCAGGTCGATCCACATAAGTGTAACTTTAACAAAAAAACCCGAAAATAAGGCTTTTACATTAAGTTGAACACAATTTTTATAGCAGAAATTACTGACGAAATTACGGTTAATGTTGACAGGACAAATATAGGACTGTTTTTGCTCGATCTTAAATATATGATGTCAAAATAAGCAATGAAAAGGATTAAACTGCTAGCATATTCAGACATGTAGCACTACTTTTAATGCAAAGTAGTTGTCGTTAGCATAACATTGACCCATAAATGATCTTACTAGCCAAGAATATCAAAACTAGTGTAAAGGACTACTCCGAGACAAAATCAAAAGAGAACCATAACAAATAATTAAACTTTTATTCTATTTTCCTGAACCGATTTCTCTCTTGGTGAGATATATAGGTTTGTGAACTTGAATTCGCATGAAAACAACTTCATGCGCACACCGCTATATCTGAAACTAAACCATGTATCATCCGCTGCGAACAGGTTGCGCACGCTGCTAAGGGACTCCCCAACTTGAGTCGCCCGCTCAGATTTATTTTCATTGTATGAACTGCTATATAGAAATGGATATTGGTCTAAACGTGGGTGGCAAACATTGCTTAAGAGATACAAAAAATAGATGTTCATGCAACAACTGCAAATTCTCGTGATAATTTTAGTAAAACGGTCTAGTTAAGTTAAACTTCTTGTCGCATAAATGGGTTTGAACGGTTGAGAAAGCACATGGCAATAGTTTTGCGCACTCTACATGTTACCTACACAGATGCGCCATTTGCATATATTTACATTCCTATTGATTTTTTCGTTTAAAAAAATTCGGTTCATTTTGCAGAAACCGCATGACCCGTAATGACGTAATGACGTAATGGCTGTTACTATTAAAAAATCCCACGTATTACTCCCCCTTTTCACTTAATACTAATTTTTGAAAGCGTTCGACTTAAGTTTATTTAAAGAAAAAAATGAATAAAATGTAAATATAAGGAATGATTCTTATTTTGGTGCGGTTCATGCAGATTGGACGTGCACGCGAGAGCTGGCAAATTTACCATAAAGCGCTAGCGCGCTTTATGGATTTGCCAGCTCTCGCGTGCACGTCCAATCTGCATGAACCGCACCAAAATAAGAATCATTCCTTAATTGTAAATAAAGTGCTAAAATCTAGTACCATTTAATTGGATCACTTGGAATTTTTGGGTCCGGTAAATAGATGTCAAACTAATACTTAGTAAAAACATTATTATTATTATTATTATTATTATTATTATTATTATTATTATTATTATTATTATTATTATTATGTTTTTGTCAGTATCATATCATATTATTTGGACTTTTAAATTGAACAGTGCGATGACGATTTCATACGCCCTTATTGAATATTATAATAAAATGAATGTATAATGATGAATGTCAGGTAAGACTGAATGATCGAAAGAAGTCTGCATTGTTTCATAACTTATTAAGTGGAATTTCCGAATGGAATGAGTCCTATCGGAAAATAATCAACAAATTCCATTCGGAATGATTCCGATCGGAATTAGTGTATATAGAAAAATTCCGATCGGAAAATGTTTTGTCGGAATGTTACCTATCGGAATTTGCCGACAGGACTGATTCCGATCGGAACCGTGAAATTCCGACGGGAGAAACATGTTTTCCTATCGGAAGAATTTTCGTTCCGGTCGGAATCGCATGTTTTTTAACCATGTTTTTTTTGCAATATTTCTGTTAATTTTCAAAGTTCCACCATGAAAATTTCCAAATTAAGAGTTGAAGTTACACGCTTTCGAATGATGTATAATAAAGCTGCCTTGCTTTTAAAATGAAAAAAAAAGTTTTCGGAAAATATAATATTCCGAAAATTCACAGGATCGTGTTAACCTATAAATGTTTTCAAGCCTACTCGTCACATATAAAACATGCGGTACTGTTAGTGGTATCGCAACTGAACTAGAAAACACCGGAACAAATTTGTTTTCGGCTTATTTTATTCAACTACGAGCTTTATTCGATGAATACAATATATATTTTTAAACTGCTTTATTCACATTTGGGAAAACTATACAAATATATATATTCCTCCATTTTTATTAAATATCGTCCATAGATAACAAAATGTTAGTTCCTATCCTTGTTTATGTGTTTCCGGGGTATTTTTGAGTGTTTTGTTTGAGGTGATGTTTTTATTGTTTTCTTTCGTATGTGCATTCATGTTTCATAGTCATTACGATGAGTAAAATTGAGGTCAAAACAAGTTTATGTTTTACTTAATAAAAATGTATTGGCTGAAGAATGGTCGATGTAGTCTCCTTAAGAGGTATTATTCCTACCTGCAAACTCTTGTAACGCGAAAAATATTAATAAGTTCCTTTCATGATATAAACATTCAAATTTGATCTGGCAAACTTAACAAACCTCATGCGGGGAATACTCAAAATTCGAAATAGCGAAAATGCACATCAGGAATGGCAACCTTAAGAAGACAGATGCTCCAAAAAAGTATAGAGGACAAAAGAGCATGGGTTATTAAATGGTCGATTTCAAAATAGACATCACAAACATAAACGAAAATGAGATATCCGAGGGGTTACCGCCTTGGAACTGTGAGTTCAAGTACAGTCAAACCGGTCTTAAGCAGCCACCCAAGGGAGTAACAAGGTGGCTGTAAAAGACAGGTAAAATGTTTGGTAATAGTTATGCTTAACAGGAAGAAGAAGTATATCCTAGCAATGCAACAAAATAATAAAATAATGTTTTTGTGCCCGTGTAACAAACTCAAAAACAAATAAACATGATTTTGTTCATTTCTATGCATATTTTTCATCTCCACTTAAATTTTCTGTTTTACTGTAGGAGATGAACAAGTGATGCATATTAGAAGAGGCTGGGCAAATTATTGGACTGTTGGGGTACATAGTTCAGACCAGACTTCGATAGAAAAAAATTGCGAAGGCAGAAGCTATTCCCGGGCAAAAATTTTACTAAATGGAACTGTACTGGACCCCAATCGTACTATCTCCAGCTACAATATTAAAGACGGCACTGTACTAGGTATGCGTTTCATTCTTCTTTGACCTCTTTGTCGTATCTAAAACCCTCAATTGTGTAAGTTTTTTAGTAAGTTGAACATATTTTCCCACTTATAATTATGAAAAAAGAAGTCGGTCGCAATTCAAGATGTAACAACCATATAGAGGATATTTTATCATTCACTTGTAAAAACAATAAATTACATTATTTAGACAAAAAAAACATTTTATGATATGGCGTTAGAATCATTTGTTTGCCGTTACATCACATAGAGGATATTTGTTTTAACCAATGTAAGATAGAAATATATTTCACCGGAATTCGTATTTTCACGAGTGGCGAAGTTAGGAGTTCGCGAGTGAAATATATGTCTCTCTCTCTCTGGTAAAAACAAATTTTCTTTTTATTTTATGCTTTTAGTGAAAAATATGCGTGAATTTGACAGAAAAGTTGTAAGAAATGGCGCCAAAACCGCTTGTTTATGATGTGACGTCATGACGTCAAATATACAAATTTGAGCTCGTTTTCAAAATGGTATGTTATGTGCGTTTGGGTACCAACGTGAAAAAATCAGTGAAAATAAAAATGATATTCCACTGTTTGGAAACAGTGAAATACCACTTTTAGTTCTCCGGGAAAATTCTATAATTCACTGAAAAGTTGAACCCGTTATTTTTAACGTCCACATTCGGGATAGTGTGTGCATATGGGCGCCAACGTGAAAACAAACTGTGCAAATAAAAAACGTTAATCCATTGGTTGATCCATTCTTTATTTCCTGAAATAAAATATTACAGCGAATAACGAATTCTTTACTAAATATAATTTGTTCTCCGATCAAGAAACGGAAGGAAGGCCCAGAACAAAAACTTGAATATTTTAATGTATGGAAACAGCATTTTGAAAAGGTTTGCAAAAATTGGACCAATTAAGGTGTTCACTAATACTGATTACATAACAGGTGTATAAATATTTATATACATGTACATATGTTGCACACATAATTCAGAACTAGTTGAAAAACGAAAGTGGACAAACGCAAGAAGGCAAGTATTTATAAGCATTTTATTTTGTTTTGGTTTGTTTTTTTTTGTTTTTTTTTTCACCCTTGAAATTATAAAAAAAAACGGTACTATAACAGCTGTTTACAATCATTTCGATAATTTGTACACACTAGCATGCTTTTCTTTAAAAAAATCAACCCAGAGATTCAAGACATAATATTTACACTTCAACTTCATCCTCTACGATGAAGTCTTATTCATCTAACGAATCATAAGTTCTAATGGTAAACAGTGTGACGTGTTATTTAAAGGCGTGGCTACAGTAGAGCCGTTCACAATTTATTGGACGTTGCACGATGTTTTGACGTGTGACGTCGCCTTGCACGCACGTTTTGCCACGAGTTGCTGCGAAAAAGCGTGCCGTCATTCACTTTGTCGTCAACGTAGCTGTTCCAACAGCCATTCGAAAAAGCCGTAATATTACGAATTCTTCTAGTTATTTCTGCATTAATGAGATTATTTATGAGTGTAAATATAAGGATTGAATCAATATTTGATTGTTTCCATTTGATTATGAAAAATAGTTGGATTGTTTAAAGTACGCGTAAAGGCCTTCGGGCTTCCCACACTTTAAACAACCCAACTGTTTTCCATAGCCAAATGGAAACCATCAACTATCGATTCAATCCTTAATTAAACACAATACTAAAATTTTATATTGAAAATCTCGCAGTCCTTTATCAGCACATGTGCGGGACACACCAAACAGTTAACCTGCCTTTGCCTTGCTCAACTTAATAGGTCGTACCATCTCAATGGCATCCCTCATTTTTGAGGGAGAATATTGCACCTTTTTTGTGCTGTGATGTGATGACATCTTAAATTGTATTTATGAATTATAATAAGATCTTCCTGCTAATCACTTTTTCATATTCAATTTGGTCCTTATAAGAACTAAAAGGTGCTATTAATATTTCCGTGGTCAAAGTGTTAACATTCACAATTTATATTTATCGAAGGCAGGGCATATATTGAAAGATCTGTCGATTTTTACATTTAATACTTAGAAATACTTATCTGTATACATTAACAAGCAGCTTAAAACATATAAAACTGTCGATAACTGTAGACATTGGTTATTTTCGGACACAGTTATCGACACCCCCGACATAAGACCCATTACCATGTTCTGTTATATTTAGTGGCATGTAACCTGCAAATATACATCATTCGGTTAAATTAGTGTACAACAACTGCCAGAAAAACATTG
Organism: Corbicula japonica; assembly: GCA_038501625.1. Taxonomy (NCBI): domain Eukaryota; kingdom Metazoa; phylum Mollusca; class Bivalvia; order Venerida; family Cyrenidae; genus Corbicula; species Corbicula japonica. The sequence goes on from JAZAYU010000958.1 coordinate 44,532, forward strand.
CAAAAATCACAAGTTAAAACACTTATGATACCGGTGACGTTACCTATTCTATTTCCGGAAACAAATACATACAGTACTCGAAGAAAATTGCGCTGGTCTAAAAAATTATGGTGCATTGGTTTAAGTTGGAGACAGAAAGAGTACTGTATATATTGTCAGGAAGATGACATCATTAATAACTGATTTTAACATGAATATAAGATCAAAGATAATAAAGTGTCGATAACTGTAGCCTGTCAGTAATTGTATCCCCTGCTCTGTCAGCTATTTTAAAAATTTAAGTTTTTTTTCTGATTTGCTTCACAATGATAGAATAACATAGGTTTATCTATGTACTTATTTACTCGTGACAGTTAAAAATTGTTTTGATACTGACCGTTCCAAGACGGTAACCCATCGAGTTCTCCTTTTTATTGAGGTGCTGTGTCCTCTGGATGATGTCATTCCTGATATGCATATTTCTTTTTTGAATGGTTAGAATTTTCATTTGCCAATTTAAGTAATTTTACACGGAATTCAAATGCAAAAAGAATGTCGTGAAGGGCATTTCTTTCTAACATGGTTTATGATTCAAACCAAATGTTTTTATCCTCAAAACAGAAATATTATACTGCACATTCAATCCCTATGTTTTGCTATTTGATAATATTATTATTATTAATATTGTTATTATTATTATTTTCAAATGTTGTAAATATGTGTGTGAGTGTGTTTATGCAAGGTTTATGTATATGTATTGAGCTCTTTTTTCATAATAGTATGTAGGTATTGTTGATGATTTTTTCCGGGAAACGACGTCGCGTCTCGAAGGAAGTGAGACGTCCGGGAAATGACGCGACGTCGTCCTGGGAAACATCAAACAACAATACGCTTGCAACATGGATTTTACTTAAACACAATTATTTCTGTATTTTTCTTGATAAAGAACAAGTGTTCGAAAATTCGAAAGTAAAGAGTGTGTATTATTTATAAAATATATAACTGACTTCCCTTTTGGAAGATTTTATGTTATTGTGAAAATATTATAGTTCTGGCTTGTAAAGTTGAAAATTTCAGTGTACTTAACCTATTCGTACTGAATAACGTCAAGACACCATTAAATTATTGTCAGAAGTATTTCAATTAAGTAACAAGAAAACAACGTCGCCACACACGAAAACCAGGTTTTCATTGTTTATGATTATATTTTTGTAAAGTAAATAAATAGTTGATAACTGCTCAAATGAGCAAATCATAAGAAAAATCAATTTTAGCAACATGGTGCATTTAAAAAATCCAAAAAACCAACTTGCTTTGAGGGGATCAGAGATGGGATACAATCTTCAACCCGGACCAGCCAACCCCACCCTTAAAAGAATTTGTGTTGTTTTTAGATCCGGCTTGTCAGAAATAAAACATAAAAAAATCCGTTCGTTAAAGGGCGGGTGGGGTGGGGGAGACAACTATCTTAATCACAGACATCTAGGTAACAATCCAAGGTTGCGCCTTTATATAAGCTATACAGAGTTTTGTGTAAATAGGTCAAAGCAAACTCAAGTAATGATGCAGAACTAAATTAATACTTTAGCAACTGTGACCTTGACCTTGATCACAGACAACTAGGTAGCAATCCCTAGATGTATCTTGATATAAGCTACCCAAATACAAAGTTTGGTGTCAATAGGTAAGAGAAAACTAAAGTTGCTAAACAGAAAATGAATTTCTGTTTTAAGCAACAATGACCTAAACCTTGATCACAGACAACATGCGAAGCAATTCCAAGTTGCATCTCATATAAGTTTACCAAGTCAAAGGAAACTTAGGTTATTGAGCGGAAACTTTCTACTTTTAGCAAAAGCGAACTTGACCTTGATCGCAGACATAAAGGTAGCAATCCCGAGTTGCAGCTAACGATTATAATGAAGAAATGGACTTTCTTTTTACATTGTAGCAACAGTGGCCTTGATCTTGATCACAGACATCTTAGTAGCAATTCCAAGTTGAGTCTTGGTATGCCCACACACCACGTTGGTGCCAATAGGTCACAGCTAACTCATGTATTTATGAGGAACCTGAATTTCTTTTTCAGCAACAGTTAATTTGACCTTTATTACAGACTCCTGGGTAGCAATCCATAGTATCGTCTCGATATAAGCTACCCACACACCAAGTTTGGCGTCAATAGGCCAAAGCAAACCCAAGTTATTGAGCGGAGATGCAATTTCTATTTTAAGCAAAAATGGCTTTGATCACAGACGCCTTTGTAGCAATCCCAAGCTGCATCTTGATAGCTATAAACACCCAGAATTTGTGCCAATAGATCAAAGCAAACTAAAGTTATTTTGCAGAAACTGAATTTCTATTTTTAGTATCCATGACCTTGACCTTGATTACTGACACCTGGGTAGCAAACACAAGCTGCCTCTACATATAAGCTACCAACATAAAGTTTGGTGCCAATAGGCCAATGCGAATTCAAGTCACTGAGCATAAACAGAATTTGTATTTTTAGCAACAGTGACCTTTAACTCAATCACAGACACCTGGCTACCAATCCCAAGCAATCCCAAGCTACCTTGATATAAGCTACCGACAGACCAAGATTGGCGTCATTAGGCCAAAGCAAACTTTAGTTATTGAGTGGAAACCGAATTTCTATATCACAGACACCCGGGTTGCAATCCCAAGCTGCCTCTTGATATAAGCTACCCACATAAGGTACTTTAATGGCAGACAACCATGTTAAGTTTCAAAGCTTTACCTTGAATGGTTACTGAGACAGACAACTTTCACAAAAAATACAAAATGTCTTAGTGAATAGGGGGCCTAACTTTGGCAAAATATGGCCAAAGGTTATGCAACTTGCCTGATAATTAATCTTGTTATGTCAGACAACTATTTAAAGTTTCAAAGCTGTACCTTGAATGGTTACTGAGAAAAAGACAACTTAAACGAAAAAAAACAAAAAATCTTAGTGAAAAATGGAATAACTTTGGCAAAAATCAAAGTTTATGAAACTTTTCCTTATAATTGGTATTGTAATGTCAGACAACTATGATAAGTTTCAAAGCTGTACATTGAACTTTTACTGAAAAAAACAACATAACTTTCACACACACACAAAATGTTGACGCCCGCCTGCAAAGCGTTGGCTTTGTAGCATTAATAACGTGTTTCCTTTTTTCACTTAATATTTAAATAAAGTTGGTTTGGTATGTTTTAATTTATATTCAAACAAAAGATGTAAAATATAACCTACTTTAAGAATTTAAATATGATTGTGTAGTTGCCTGTTTTGACAGATACAGGCATCGTAAGAGACAAACATGGAATTTAACAGGACAGATTAAAATGCTGCTGGTACAGTTAAATCGAGACTGTTCATGGGCAGAATGGAAATGAATATTACTGGCCCCGCCGCGTAGCCTTCGGGTAGTGTGTAACATACTGTCTTAAACAAATAAATTATTTGCTTAGAAAAATTCTAGGAGACTATCCACTTTGGTGTTTAAAGTCTTCACTATTTATAAAAATTTAACTAAATGCTTTTAAATTTTGCAGAGAATAATTTTCGGTTATAAAAAACACAACAATAATGCGATTTGCAATAGTTTAAACGACTTCTTACTTTGAACCCATTGCATACTCGGCTAAACAATTTGTTGAGTATACTAAATATTTGGTAAAAAGAAAACAAACGACAGTTAGTTATTAAGACATAATTATATGCTCAATTTTTAATCCTACCCATCTTTAACTTTTCAGATTACATGAACAGTTATTTAACATCATAATCTAGATCACAATGATATTCTTTAATACTAACAGAGAAAAATCTTTAGCTTGAAAAAGCTAATATTAATCGCAGTTACTGATTTTGTTGTTTCAGATATGCATTGCAACATGGATGACGATTTTGAATTGAAATGTATTGATGGATTCGGAGGTAAGTTTAAATTCTTTATTCGCATGTGCTATCGTGCTAGTTCTTTTATTATTAAACATTATTTCCCAACACAGCTGCTGCATGTAACAATTAAAAACGACGTACAGAAATAAGAGAAAATCTGCGAGGCGTTTTTGTTTATTGCTTCATTGAAAATCAAGTCCCATAATTCTCAAATGCCGTGTCGTATTAAAGTGTATGTCATGCGCAGACAAACAATTTCTGTCGAGAAGGTTAAAAATATTGGCTTAAATATTATTATAAAAGCTTATGATCGACGTCCTGTGTAAAATATCAAGTATTGCGTTTGGAGTTTGCTTAAGTACAGGAAATAACGACAGGCCATTCTACAGGCGATCGAGTGTAGAAGCTTGAACCCCTATTTTGTGTTTGTACATGTAGCAAAGTGTTGTTTTTCTATAAGCTTTCTGTGGTTTTGTATATTAAGAGATATTTTCTAAAAAGTAACAAAGTGATCCTTAAACAACATTATTTTATATGCCTTTTAAATCATAGCAGTATTACTTTAGGAAATCGAAACATTTCGAGCAGCAAAAACTTAAGAAAGGTAAAGAGATCAATCTTTATGTCCAGTTTTTTGAAAATCTTTTAAATGTCTGTGAAAGAGAGTTTCGCGGAGGTGCATATAGAGAATAGAAGCTGTTTTCCGTCATAAATATTATAGACTGAAGCAAAAGCTGCATATCGTATAAAGTATTATCGTTTTAAGAAACATTTATACAAACACGCCACTTTCGGGTTTCCTTGACATGTTTTGAACCTAGGGCCTCCGGCATATACGGCCAACTCTGTAAATATACCAGTTGAACTACCGCATTTGTATAGAGTTACTTCGCCTCATGTAAAGGTATAAGCTTTGGGAAAACTGTGAATTTGCTTTATTCATCTAACCCAGAGATGTGTTTGTCTTTACAGAACTATTTGACTTTAATGATCTACGATACAGTATTCATACCCTGCATACTGTATCGGTAAAATCGAATTTTACTGGACTATTTCGCATAATTTATGGAATGCGTTTATCGACAGTTACTGGTAAGCCTCGTTCCAGCTTTATACATGCGTCAAAAAAGTAGCGTCGCTTTTAAAAATGAGCCTGTGTATAAATCAGGTTATTCATGACAATTTAATTCACAACACCAATCTTAAAGCAAGGCGCTGTCGATGTGCAGACTCGATTCCCAGAATGGGCCTTTATCTTTTACAATCACTTTGTGTGCAGTACAGCGGCCGTAGGCAGTCTATCAGTGCAAAAAAGTCAGTTATGTAATCCGTTTGCTAGTAATCGGTTACCGGCGTCATGTTTAATGAACGCTTATTTTAGAAAAAATGTTACTTGTGTATAAATGAAGAAGCAATTACTGAAATAATCAGTATAACGGGTATTTGTTGTCATTATAATTTAAAAACAAACCTCCTGCAAAATCAACAAAAATTTAATTTTGTGTTTATTTTAACAATTGAATAGAATTAACTCATTACAAATGTCAAATCGAACCAGTTCTCATAGTATTAATAAACTTTATAACATAACTGGTGAAACAATATGAGACGAAGATCTTATAAAATCATCTAATGTTCTATGGTATTTTATTTTTTGTAAATGATAGTGCCACTAGCGAACCCGCACCGTCACGGCGACAGCGCCTAGCCCTGCAATTCCTGCGATGCAACCAACTGAGTTAACCTGGATAACCCCCAAAAATGTTCATCGAATAGCCCTGATATACGTAACAATCACTGCATGACATCGGTAACGGGTTATTTTACTGATAACAGATTTTTGAATTTATTCACAGTTGGCGTGATTTACAGAGAGAGGCCTATCCGAATTATGCTGCTAACAGGGGATTTAACCATCGGTGAGTTGAGGAGAAGAATTCAGGTGAATGAGAACAGCCAGCTGTCTCCTGAGAAGACACGACTGTTTATAGAAGGAAAGGAGCTGCTGGATGATGACGAAGTGCTGTCCGCTTGGTTATTTATTGATGCAGTTTATGGTAAATATGATAAAAGTTATGCAGAATTGGTCAATATTTAAAACGTGATCATGTTATTTATACTTTTGTCATCTTAAAAGTATTGTTTACAGTTCATGCATCGGAATTCATTTAAAATTGTGGTTGTTTATATATTTATTTTTTATTTAATATTTTGACACAATATTCAAATAATAAAATTAAAATATATTACATGAGGTGTTAAACTTAATATTCATGATATCTGAACTTCATTTCATTTTAACACAAACTAATAATATGAACTTCGTCACTGCCTCTCTCGGAATCGACGATTCAAAAGTGAAAGATATCATAGGTCATATGTTTAACAGTAAAACAAAGAATTACGTCAACAGTTGTTGTTTCTTGTTTAAATTTACTGTTGAACCAAAGCTGGTTAAGGTTCTCAGACACAACACTATATCTTGATGAGGACAGGTGAAAACTTCTGTGAAGTTGGAAGAATCATGTGAGTAATTGTGAAGAAAGACAAGACAGCTTGCTTGTAAAATCTTAGTTAAACAACACCAGAACGTGATCAAAATGCAAGACTGACTGACGGTAGTAGAAACATAGACCCAAATATATCTGGTCAACAAGTAGGTTGTAAAATATCATTAGACAGTACCTAAAACTCTGAGTAGGGATAGAATGACAACAATGACAGAGCAAGTAGCAAAGCTTGTCATATTCTTGGAATTTTCAAGCTTGAAATCAACTTTACTAAGATCATGCTTAGAATGACAGTATAGCGATTTATTGTCCAAACAGAATGAAACATTCAAATAAGTCCATGAACAGAAATGCAAATGCTGAATGAGTCTATTCTTATTTTCTAAAGTTTCTTTATTCAGCAAATAATATCCAGAGCACAATTATACTGATGTTGTTTCAGTTAATGTTTGGCAATAAGGTGCATATGCCCATTAAATGTTTTTCAATGATTTGATATAAATTGTCTCAAACACACTGCTTAATTGAACAGACAATTTCTTTTCATGTCCAATAACATATACTTCTGCAAAGCAGCACGTTCTACTGCAAGAAGTGCTCCAGAATTGTCAAACTGATCTCCCAACAGCGGTCAAAATGAAGATGCTATCCTGAAATAATAAAATTCAACAACTTTTCAATTTCAGTACTGAAAATTATGAAATTGACAATTTTTTTCCGATTCCGATCCGGTCCGCTTCCGATCCTAATGTCATCTATAACCGATCCGATTCCATTCCCATGCGATCGCTTGCACTCCAATTTTTTCACTCCAGACCATCCGGTCCAAACGATCTTTTCGCTAAATTCGTTTCTTCTGAGTCCGATCTTTGCGCTCCCTATTTTCATTTGTCAAAATGTAATGAACACGATCCTGTGAATGTTAGGAATATTATATTTTACGAAATATTTTTTTTTCATTTTTAAAATAATCCAGCTTTATTATACATCATTCGAAAGCTTGCAACTTTAACTCTTAATGTGGAAATGTTCACTGCAAATATTTAAAACATTAAAAGAAATATTGCCGAAAAACAGGAAAAAACTTGTCTTTCCGACGAGAAAGAAAATGTTCCTTTTAGAAATACTTGTTTTTCCGATCGGAATCTCATTGTTCCGGTCGGAATCATTTCGGTCGGCAAATTCCAATAGGAAACATTCCGAATGGAATCATTCCGATCGGAATTTCTCTTCATTTATAATAAATCCGATGGGAATAATTCCGACCGGTTATTGTAGTGCATTAAAATATGCTGATAGGAACCATTCGGATAGGAAACATCGCTTGTGTATCATTTCTAACTGTTCTGTCCGGTAACTCTAACACATTCCCACATACTTTTATTATTGTTGTTATTATTATTATTATTATTATTATTATTATTATTATTATTATTATTATTATTATTATTATTATTATTATTATTATTATTATTATATGTTTAAGACCACAATTGCATAATAATCCAGACAATTTTAGGATATTTACGCAAAAGTGTGAATTGACCTTACAAACTCTCCGGTCAACCGAGGATCGTTATGCAGACAGAGCATTTTTTAAAGAGTGATATTTTGGTCTGATCTCATTCATATTTAAATGAATTGTCAGTGTTTGCAGTTGTTAATGTTAATTTATGTCGTTTTGTGCATTAAATCATTAATTACTTATATTGTAAAGTATTTTGTTGGAAACTACGCATTTGTTAGTTCACCTTTAAGCCACACCAATTAATCACATTTGAGGTATCATATACGTCCGATGCATGTGTCACTTTCGATCGAATATATTCTATCACACATACAAGGTCCACCTCCTTCATTCCATTTCCGAGACGAAAAAAAAAACAACAAAAACGAATACGACTGCAGGGATATTTTCCTGCAGAAATTACATTTTTTAAGAACATGTGGTCATTACTCCATGGGTATTGACTGTTATTATATAGGCGAAAAATGTCGTCTGTTAAGGATCTACACTGTTTAATACAGTTACTTCTAACCTAGAATATACAAGTTAGAACTGATCAAGATCTGCTGGCTTAGTTAGATGTTGATCTACATCAGTCGCTAACGCGAGTAAATGGCTAAAACGTTTCTAATGTAAAGGAATTAGGAATAAGTTGTATTGTTCACTGTTTAATACTTGAAATTAGTTCAAATTTCGCATAGGTATTAATATACTTAAGAAGTGCTCGTAGTACTGTATTTAGCCAGATGCAAGGTCGATCTTTCCTTCTGTTCGTCTTTCCGTCCGTATTTTACTCCATCTGCAGACACTTCAAGCTGGTCATTCAATATTGAACGAATGAAGGGAAGTTTTAATGTTATATGAGCATGTTTCTTTTCAAGTGACAAAAACTGGTTAACAAGTATCCATGTTGCTTTAGTTTGTATTTTGTGAAGTTGCGTTTCAAATGGCCCGATATATGTATAATGTCATGATTTACGTTTCTAAGACTTCTACAACAACAAAATTATCCGTGCTCTTAACATCTTGTCTTACAGCTATAAAAGAACATTTAATTATGTATAGCGAAAACGTTTTTGAAACCACTGGCAAAACTTTATTTTGGTCTATAAAAAATTCAAATGACGTTTCGAAGAAGCTTAAATCAAATAATTTACAGGCGTTCTGTTTGTCTACATATGATTTTTCATCTCTATTTACTTCTTTCCCTCATAATTTAATAAGAAACAAGCTAAACAGTTTCATTGAAAAAACTTTTGCTAGAGCAAATAAAACATTCATCGCTTGTAATGAACATAGAGCACTCTTTACAGATGGTTCTTATGATAATTATACTTCATGGACCTGTCAAGACCTTATCTAGACGCTCACATTTTTATAAGATTATATTTATTTGAGATTTGGTACCTCTATTTATAAACGAGTAGTAGGCATTCCAATGGGTACTAATTGTGAATCCATGTTGCTGATTTGTTTTTATACTGTTATGAAAGAGACTTTATGTTATCTCTTTCTACTTAACATCATGATGATATTATAACAGCATTTATAATAAAGCAAACATTTCAGAAAAGCAAGCAAACTTTCTTGATCTAAATCATTAACATCGTTGCAAGCTCTTGAAAAGCGAACAAGCTGTGAGATATAAACCCCGTAAGATATAGCACGGGGAACATCGCTGTCTAAAACCGGAAAATTTACTATATTAAAATTAAAATCATCTTCTTTTATCATATATTTTAGTAGTAAGGTAACCATTTTCAATTGACAGATTAAGATCGATAAAGTTTGCTTGCTTTTCTGAAGTGTTCGCTTTATTTAGTTGTAGTTCTTAAGGGTAAATCTTATTAACCAGTAATGGAAAATGGTTATTATCTATATTTAATAAATCGTCAAGGTACCTCGAGGTGTTGTTAAAAGCTGTAATAAAATCATCTTGGTGTTCATCAGAAAGAAGTAACATAAAGTCTCTTTCATAACAGTATAAAACAGATCAGCAACAAGGGTTGCACAATTAGTACACATTGGGATGCCTATTACTTGTTTGTAAATAGAGGTACCGAATCTAACATAAATATTAGCCAGTAAGAAAGTTAGCGACTCTGTTAGGTCTTGACAAGTTCATAAAGTATAATTATCATAAGAACCATCTGTAAAAACAATGCCCTATGTTCATTACAAGCGATGAAGGTTTTATTTTCTCTAGCAAACGTTTTTTTTAATGACGCTGGTTGGCTTGTCTCTTATTAAATCATTAGGGAGCGAAGTGTATAAAGTTGAGAAATCATAAGTAGACAAACAGAACGCCTGAAAATTATTTGATTTAAGCTTTTTCAAAACGTCATTTGAATTTTTAATCGACCAAAATATTTTTTCCAGAAGTTTCCAAAACCTTTTCTTAATACCTAATTACATGCTCGTTATTAGATGTAAGACAAGATGTTAAGAGCACGGATAATTTAGTAGTAGTGTAAGAACTAGAGTTAGCAATAAATCTTGCTTTGTACGGTGTTTTTTGCATTTTAGGCAACCAATACATAATAGGTACTTGTTTTGGCTCAATACTGATTCTAAATTTTGTAATTTGCAGAGAGTGTGCAGTAACAATATCACTCTCAGATGAAGAAGTCAGTATATAATCATTAGTGCTGTTTAGTTCTTCAGTTTGAATATTAATATCACTATTGCAGCATGGTATTTCACAGCCGGTTTTTTATGGAGATTTAATTTATAAACTTAAGAAGATAAAGGGCAATGTTAATTTCTCGCGGTTATTCGTAAAAACCATCTGTATATTTAAACAGACGGTTACCAACATGATATTCTACAGCGCTCTGCAGGTCCTGTGATTTACCCATCTATAGTTGATCATTAAAGGCCTCCTCACACATAGGCGAATCCATTCAACGCAGCCCGACGAATTGGGTAAAGTTGTCAATACTTGCGAATTTTGAACGAAACTTTTCGAAAAGTTATTACATAATTTGAAATATGACGAAAGGCAAACGTAGTGGAACTATTAGTTGCTGATGATTTACGAAGGGTGTCGAAGGGTTACTGTTTCTCGCTAAAATGCGTTGGGTCGCGCAAACAATCTGTGTTACTTCCTTTAGCGAATAGGAACGCAAACATGCAAACCGAAGCGCTAGTTTGCGCACGCTTCCGATGCCATCCGTTGATTTACGAAAGAGTATTTTCGCATCCGACCGTTAACGGACGCTAAACAAGACTGTAGAAAATCAATTGGGTCAAATTTCAGGGGTTTTTTTCTTGAAAAAAAAAATCCGTGAGTATAATATCTAGTATTAGTATTATTACTTCTCTTGTAGGCATAATATTTTTTAAAGATATTTTTATTTTGTAGTTTCTTCTATCCCTTTTTATAAGGATTTGTCAGTGAGGTGGCAGCTGATATAGGTCTACACTTTTATTATTATTGCAAAGTTCTGATGTTTATTAACAATCGGCTTCCAAATATTAAATAAGAGGGTGTTTTAATTTTTTTTTTACTTTTCTTTTATATTTTGAAATTTACATTTTGGTACATTCCATTATTTGAATTAGACTTTGAGTTAACATTTGTTTTCTCACAACTTTCCATTTCTTTGCTTGCTGTGCTGTAGCGCCTGATAATGACAGTTATGGTATCCTACAAGCTACGATCTCTCCTCCATCTCCCAGGTCTCCTACTCTGTCCTAATGATCAACCAGTGCTTTCTGCATAATGGAGTACCTCATCCTTATCATGTTGTCCAGAATATAGGATGTCTTGACAATCAGCTTCTCTGTAAATGAACTGTGGTTCTTCTTTGAGATGAGTATCATAAAATACCGAACACATATTTTAAAATGCGTAGAATTATAACGTGAAAATATTTCTTTTAAAAATGAATTTAAAGTCAGACTGCGATAGGTCGAACTCTGTTGTTTGAATTTATGCTTATCGAACAAGTGTTATGTACCTAGACATAAACATTTGTGCTCTGTAAGTTAATATTTTCGTTTCAGGGAGTATTTTGATTGAAGTTCTTATTACAGGAAAAGAAATTTGAACGTCTGGAAATTAAAACAAATTACAGTCCCTGCAACTGCGAGTCAGTGAAGTTTGAGTGTATGTTTTGTTTCGCCAAATAACAATAATAATCCATAGTCAGCTTGCTACCGTGACCACACAACATGAACTTGTAGACTGAGTCGACAAGGCTAGTAAGATAATAATAATAATAATAATAATAATAATAATTATTATTATTATTATTATTATTATTATTATTTTTATTATTATTATTATTATTATAATTATAATAATAATAATATTATGATTATTATTATTATTATTATTATTATTATTATTATTATTATTAAGTAGAAGAAGAAGAATATAAGATAGCAGAGCTGGCAGGCTTTCTGATGGTTATGTGTTTGCAATCAATGGCAGCAACACAACTCATTAGATCCACTTCTTGTGGAAACCATCAACCATTTTTTCGTTCTTCAGGTGTAAAGGGGGTTGTCATAGTCTCATCAACATGTTCCCGACATATATAATTGCGTGACAGAATTCCTAAGACTACTACAGAGAGGGTTTTCTCAGCAACCCTCCTGTCGTACTTTTCTCCAGATAGGACGAGCTCAGGCTCCACTTCTACACGGCCTCTAATGAACTTCTGAATGTTAAGTTGTTTTGGGGATTGGTGAGCCACTGCAGCTACATACTTTATCGTCATGCGATGTTTAACTTCCATTCTGAAGAAGGAATAACTTTAAATATCGGCATTTCGCTCTCCTTTTACATATGAAAAAAAACTGTTAAGATACTAAAAATTACTCAAGAAATTAAGATGCGTTATGATTCGTATGTCTTATTTACTCTAAGTATTAATTCGTATACAAGCGAATTTCGTTCGTTTTAAGAGCGTCAACTAATCGCTACAATTCGCTTTCATTCGCCATGAAATTTCGGATTCAGTTAGCTGCAATACGTTATTATTCGCAAACTGTCGCAAAGATTCGTTATGGGATCGCTCTCGATCGCTTGATATGCAAATTAGCTGATCCGGCCTGGATAACTTGCGAACTCTAACGCAAGTTGACGAAAGTTATGCGAAGGCTTTGCGATTGTTTAACGTATTGAAACGAATGTATACGAATCACAAACGAAACTTTTATTCGTCACAATTTTTTGAACATGTTCAAAATTTTCCGACGAACAAACCTAATCGCAACGATTGGTAACGCTCATAAACGCACTTAAACGAACACCACTAACGATGTTCAACGTACATATACGTATGGGAACGAATATTGCTCAAATACTATTCGCCAGTATACGCAAGTTGACGTCGGGGGGCTTTCGCCTATGTGTGAGGAGGCCTTTATGCTTACCTTTTTGGTTGCACGACGACGGCATCAGTTTAATAGTTTATGAAGGTTTATGGGGAAATATTTTCTTAAAAGAACCTAAAAGCTCGATTTGTTTCTTTTATACCTGTCATCGTGTTCTTGCTGATTTTACTCCGGGAGCTCTGGTCTCGGTAAGATCATCGAATCCGCCCCTTGGCTTTGCAATGCTATTAGCTTCTTATATTTTATATGATTGTGTGATTTTGAATGCAAATTTGTTGAGCCGATGGGTGGGTTGGAGTTATTTCATAAAGACAACTTGTACTTGTTTTGTGTTACGAGAACCTGTAGGGGCAAGTGTGAGGTTGGTGCACCCTAGAACCTGGTTTAAACCCCCAGTGGCAATTTGTTTTGCCACTGACCGTTCCAAGGCGGTTTCCCCAAAGGTTCTCTTTTTCTTTAATTGTTTTTGGCGTCCTATTTAAATCGAATATTTATAACAAACATGCTCTCTTTTTATTTCCTCTCTTCTTTTTCGCTGCGTGGGGAGGCTGTGTTTTTGTGAGTGAGGCAATTCCTGATATGCATATATTACTGTTTTGAATAAGATCTGATCCTTTTTTGTTGTAGACTTTGATAAGTAATACGAAACCATCATTTTCATAGACAAATCTGTAATTAAGCTTGTGGTTTGTACATAATTAAACAGTGCCTCAAAGAATTTTAATCAATTGTAAATAGAGAACCGATCTGCAAAATAATAAGTGATGGTCATGCTTAAAGACATCGGTAATTTTAGTTGACGGTCAATGTTTTGATAGAGATTACGCATGAGTAAAGCAAGACGAGTAACTGTAAAACAGCTGTTACTGAAGTGTCAAAATTGAGGCCCGACTGCTAATTCCTCAATTATAGTATAATGAACAGGACAATCAATAACGTATTAAATTATTAGACATGGCGACCTTTTTAAGCATGTGCATGGGAATTTAAACAGCAAAAGAAATGCCTCGGGTTCTCATTTTTGTTTTTTGTTAGTGGCGTCCTTTTTTAAACTGATTATTTTATTAACCATGCTCTCTCCCCCTCTCTTCTTCTTGACTGTGTGGGGAGGCTGTTTTTTCTGAATGTGGCAATTCCTGATATGCATATTTCACCTTTTTTTAGATTAGTTGATCATTTGTAAACATTGATGTTGAAAATATAATTTTACTACGTTAATACACGCATGCGGTTGAACAATCGGAAGGGCCTCATAATAACATCACTTGGTTTGACAGCTAGAAGTACTGTTATAGTACAGTCGCACATGAAAAGAATTTATAATTATACAGTATAAATTGAGAAGTATATCCTAGCTATGCAACAAAATAATAAAATAATGCTTTTGATCCTGTGTAAATAACTCAAAGACAACAAACTGATTGTGTTTATTTGTATGCATATTTTTCATGTCCACATATATTTTCTGTTTTACTGTAGCAGACGAACAAGCGGTGCATATTGGATGTGACAGAAAAAAAAACACACTGTGGGGGTACAAATTTCAGACCAAGTAGAGACTTTGATAGAAAAACATTGCAGATGCTTGTTCCGGATACAAAATTTACTACTTAATGGAACTGTACTAGACCCCAATCTCACTAGCTCTAGCTACAAAATTAAAGAAGGCACTGTACTAGGTATGCATTTCGTTCTTCTTTGACCTCTTTGTCCTATCTAGAATCCTCAATATTATAAGTTATTGGTTACTTTAACATATTTTCACACTTATAAGTATGGAAAAAAAGTCGGTCGCAATTAAAGTTGTTACAAACACATAGAGGATATTTTTTATATTTCACTGGTAAAAAAAAAACAACAAATTTCATGTTAGTTTAAAAACATTGCATGATATAGCGTTAGATTCATTTGTTTCACGTTAAATCATAAAGTCATATACTTAAACTTGAACACGTTTTCTTAACGTCCTCGTTGGGAATAAAATATGTGAATATGGATACCAACATGAACAAAAGC
The DNA here is from genome assembly GCA_038501625.1 of Corbicula japonica. Lineage (NCBI taxonomy): Eukaryota > Metazoa > Mollusca > Bivalvia > Venerida > Cyrenidae > Corbicula > Corbicula japonica. The sequence goes on from JAZAYU010000958.1 coordinate 59,800, forward strand.
AGTGAAAATATAAGTGCTATTCCACAGTTTGAAAAAATTGAAATGCCAATTTATTTCATCGAGAAAATTCTATGATTCTGGAAAGCATGAAAAAAATCTTTATTTGCATGTTTAATTGTTGTTCTTTTCTTTATTTCCTGTAGTCAAATATTACTGCCAATAACGACTCCTTTACCACTAATAATGTGCTTTTCAAGAGACGGAATGAATGCCTGAAATATCTGATATGCTCAACAGTGGGCCTCTTTAAAAAACCTAAATATGATTTGTAATCCGGAGATACATTTTTTTGAAAATATTTAAAAGCTATGAAGCTATGAAGATTAGTTTAAACATTTGTCAATGTCATATAATGATTGTCATGTTTATCTAAGTTATCCGCCCAACCCTTTTAAAGGGGAGGTTGTCCCGGCCAGCTCAGCCGGTAGCTTGATCGAATTGAGTGCGGCTAGGCGCTGTTGTCGTGTGGGTTCGATTCCTAGTTCCCAGAACTATATCATTTGTTCTATTGCGAACCTTAACAACTGATTGCATAACAATGTATGAAAAGGGTTAGAAACTGAATTTAATGGTGACAAAATTGTTCATTGTATGTTACACAAAACGTTGTTCAGCTTTGTTTTGAATACAGCTGTATATCTTAACTCCAATAATACCCCATCGTCGAAGGATGACCGGATAGCACTAGTAGTTGTGCCAAGTACATGTAGGTGACCGCTATTTATTTGGTATTAACAGATGAAGGTGAAAAATGATCAATAACTAGAAAATGCTTGATCCTTCTGTGTCCTCAAACTTAGTAGGTTTGTATGTTACGAGATGCAGATTAGCGCAAATGATTTTAACGTCAACAGATCAAAACTCAAGATATTGGTTGCATTGATTGCACAACAATTATCCGATGAATCACTTTTGAACGCTGAAGCTTAATGTTCTCAAACTTGGTAGGTAAATTTGTTATAACACGAATATGAATCATGTTAATACATAAACATGATTTATGTTCTCAAGCTTGGTAAGTAAATTTGTTATAACACGAATATGAATCATGTTCATATATAAGCATGATAAATGTTCTCAAACTTGGTAGGTAAATTTGTTATAACACGAATATGAATCATGTTCATATATAAAAAAGATTATGTTCTAAAACTTGGTAGGTAAATTTTTTATAACACGAATATGAATCATGTTTATATATAAACATTAATGATCAAAAACAAGCTTAATGTGACCTTAAATTTGAAAATAACGTTTACGATAAATAACTAAAGAACGTTTTGGTTGTTGGATATTAATGATAAGGCTGGGGGCCATATATAGTCTTTGGTATAAGGTAGAAGTCAGGGCCATTGTTAATTCAAGAAAGAAAAAAATCAAACTGTTAATTTACCACAACAAAAATGTTTCAATATATTTTTACCTTTTTTAAACCGAAAGATACTCAAACAACATCTTACGAGATAAACATACATTCGTCAAAAGTTCTTAGTGCACACTTGATAATGTTGATTTTTCAAATTATTTGATTGAATCTTTCAAAATAGTGTAAATTACAATGAAGAGGAATCAATATTCTATAAAAGCACACCAAAAAATTTAAGTCTGCTTAACCAGATTAAAAATAATAACACTTTTGCTCACTTGTACTAAGAGAGCAATTCTCAAGTTAATTATCATTACATCGGCTATCATTTGTGATCGTTTCCTCATCTCTGTATAATTTAAATGTCATGTACATTTAAAGGAAATACTGTAGTTTGCCATTCCATTGCACTGAAATAACTTCCTGTAGCTTTGTAATGGTCTGCTGGGCACGATGAGCCAACGCACTCTTCTCTATTTTATCCATAACTTTTTTTCGGCGTTAGCTGTCTAAGCTCACTTTTGACCTAGTTTTTCGACCAATGAAATGTTGTAAATAATACTCGTATTCTCTTATTATGCAGAGGGAAAATGAAATAAACTATTTCGATTGGTAGCTATTTACACCAGAGAGGCATCTAGCAGGGTGGAGAGGTATCTAGTGGAATTTTTATAATTATGCAGCGGAAAAATCAAATAGATTATTTCGATTGGTTGTTAGTGGGTGTTTTATTGGAGAAAAAAACAACATATTTACGATTTAAATAACCAGTTAAGTCAATATTGATGGCTTAAATACAATTTTATATGGAATATTCTTGGGTGTCTGGTAAACACTTGCATACAAGTTTACACAGTGTAAAAACGAAAGAGAAGTGATGATATTTCTAGTTCTTACTGGTTCCTTTCTAGTTCCTTTGATACTGATTGTCACTTTCAAGTACAAAAAACAAGTTCATTGTAGTGTAGTGGATGACACTCTCGCCTCTCAAGCGGAGGCCCCGGGTTCAATACTCGGGACGGACACTTTTTTAAAAATTAATTTACGTAAAAGTTGGTAGATTTCGCTCTTGTAACAGGCTGTTTGTATTAATTTTTATTAAATTTCAAGGACATTTATTCTTCTTGAGTTCTAACTCTACAAGAGGTATTTTATTGTAACTGAATAAATGTAGATCAAGACTTAATGTAAGACATTCTTCTTTAATCGACTTCTTATCACTGTATGAAATTGTTGCAACAGCTTGAACATTTTTTTAAAGACACTTTCAATGAATTTATGAGTTGTCATGATTCGGTCGCTTAATCTCTAGGTCATACTAAGAAGGCAGGGAGGGTTCGTCAACAGCTTTAACAAGTAAAATAAAATAACTAAACTGTCTCTGCTTCGCCTCTCTGTATTTCTTTCTTTCTTATATACGTGTATATATAAATATTTTCCATCAACGCCGTTTATCTTTTTTAAAGATATTTCTTGTTACAGGATTTCAAGGAGAAAATTCCAACTTTTTTCAAAATGTTTCGTGCCAAAAGTTTTTGAATTGTCTAGCAGTTTAGGATGATACAATTCTCTATGATAGAGGTGTAACAGCCTTTCCGAACGAAAAAATGTATTCATTTCGATAAAATTGACCAGTTTTCGGACACGCTTTTTGACCAAATAAACGTCATTTTTGAATAATTCGATTTCAAAGTTTATTGAATTTCTATAAATTTTAGTTTTAAATTTTTATTTATTGGACACTTATCCAACAAATGTTACACTAATATTTTCGAGTTTACGTTGTTTTGCGTAAATATTTAATGACGTAATTGAGTAACGTCAGCGCTCAACGTAAGCAACGTAATCATTCTAGAAAATAATATCGTTTGATTTTCTTCTTAAATTAATAAAATATGCTAAATTAAGGCATTTTTTTTGCATTTACGAAAACCGTCAAGATTTTTTACAACAAATTTGAAGTTGTGCCAGTGAAAAGAATTTTGACGGCAATGTCGTTGTCTGCAGACGTCAACTGTTCCATGGTTACAATTTGTTGGTGTGTTTTTCGTGTTTGTCCGGAGTCGGTGAACATGTGAAAAACAAAAACGATTGTAAAGAAAATAAATTTCGATTGCCACACGGGGATTACGCATAAATAGCGTATGCCGACGTGGATGACGTAATACATAAAACATATGCACGGTTTTCAAAAAAAAATATTGTTGTTTGATCATAATTAACATTATGTCAAACTTTCATTCAATTAGAATAAGTTGACTTTGAGATATTCAAAATTGAAATGTGTACACTTAGAACTTTTGACGAGTGTATATGTGATCAAATTTCTAGAGATATTTGCATTCGAAGTCATATTAATGTAATAGGAGTTTCCTATGTTTTTGTCAAGTTTTCATTTTGGCTCAGTATATCTATATTTTTCAGTTATCATCTTTCTATTTTCCTCCTCATGAGCATATGCAGAAACGGCCATACCGAATCGGAGATACTTGATTAACATTAGTCTTTTGTGGGTTTTTTTTTCATTTATTGTTATTATTAAGATATTTAGAGTTTATTCACTGTTACTTAAGTCTTACTCTCTTAGACTTTGTTATCTTTTTCAGAGTTTTCAGAGAGACCTGAATTGTCTGCTATTCCGATTCCTCCACCAGGTACCTACATTTATTTCTTCTTATGTTTAGTTTTTAATGTGAATTAATTTATATATCGTGATGTTATCTGAAACTTTTTTATACATGTGAATGTCATAGCATCTCCAATTCATATTTGTTGAAAGACAATGAAATGCCAGAAATATCTGAATAGCATAATTATGGGCATTTAAAACACGTAAAAACATATTCTGAAATTCGGCGACATTTTTACATGTATGAAAATATGTGCATGAAAAATAAATGCTAAATGTAAGACGTCGTTTTAATGCTAGATCCTTTATAAACTTCTTAACTGTAAAATCATATTAACTCATTGAGTGCAAATTATATAATTTTGAGTTAATAGGCATTTAATTTTGTTCTCGACAGTAGGTTCAAACATAGATCGTTATGATTAAAACAAAAACAACAATATAAGGTCGATGAAAGCCTTAAACACCGTAACTAGCGCACTTGGAATTATGCTCCTCTTTAAAACTGTATTCGATGCAATTGTAATTAAATATAGCTTCTGAGGCGCTCTATCCGTCGAACAAAGCTCCCTATTAAATGAGAGATATATTCATGATTCGTGAACATCTTTTAATTACTGAATTGTAAAAAAGTAATATATGCATATCAGGAATCGCCACACTCACAAAACACAGAGACAGAAAGAGAGAGAGACAGAGAGAGAGAGAGAGAGAGAGAGAGAGAGAGAGAGAGAGACTGGAACCCAGCCAGGAAACTAAACTCAGTTAAAAGTAGTGATCTTTTAGATGTAAAACTCTAGGTCTTTATCTATATTAAAAAGAAACAACAATATGATTTGATGAATTATTATTGTTTAAACTATAAAATCTAGGAAACTATGTAAACATCAAAGCTATGTAAATATTAGCACATAGGTCAAGATCAATAAAATGAAAAGTTAATCAAGTGATTCTGGCTCAAAAATGTATGTTACTTAAAAACAAATCTATGAAAAATAATAAGACCGATAAAAGTAAGCAAGTTTAAGGCGCAGGAAAGCACAGTTGACCAACGGATAGCTAACAGGTCTACCAACCGTAATTTAACCCATATAATGATATAGCCAGGAGTTTAAAACCAAAAGGAATTAAAAACCCAGTCTATAACATAGCAACAAAGACAAAGTCTTAATTGGAAAGTGGTCTATTTAATTATAAATAATTGCTAAAATGCCAATGTTCCAAAAGTATATAGTAAAAGTAATCTACTTAATTAAATGCCAAAATTAAAGCTACTTAATATTAATTTAGAAAGTTCTGAAGTTTTCCTAAAGTACCTAAATTGTTTATTTATTAATTACAAAGGAGTTTAGAATTTTGATCTTAACAATTCAGAAACAAATGCCTGAATGCCAGAATGATGAATTCTTAAAGAGTTCTGCAATTTATAGAACTACGTACAAGTGGTATCTACAAGTGGTATAACCCATAAAAAAGGTTTCTTAGGTTATACCAATATCCCTTAAATCATATTTATCTACTTTTAAGTACTGCAAATAACATAAAACGAACCGTAGCATACAATATGCACAAGTAAATGATAAATCTACATAACAAAGTCTAATAAGTAAGTATAATACAACAAGTAAGGAATCGTGGGCCTTAATCTATAAATAGCTCAATTTTAGCCTTAATCTAAGAATAACCAAAGGCTTATCAATAATGGAGGTTAACCTGTAAGGCCACATGTCTTGACTTAAACTCCCTATTTTAAAGCTAATATTTAAAGCATACTCTTAAATGTTAATTAAATGAACATTAAAGACATTAAAAGTGTTTAATTTAACTAAATAATTCCCTTAAACAGTTTTAAGGAAAAGAAGGTTCATACCTCTATAGACTTTATCAAGGAATTCCAGTGATTCACAATATTCTTGTTTATAACTGGTACTTAACTGTTCACTAAAACTGACTAAGTTTTAATAAAAGTAACATATATATCTTAAAACAGATCTTTAAGTCCTATTTTAAAGAAAACACACTTAAGTTTAACACTTTATGGTTAAGACTTATCTTTAAATGGTTGTCAAGGAAATAAACACTGATTTGGATATGATCAATAATCTGCAGTCATATTAATGAAATTAAAGTTGAATCATTAAATAAATGGTCATTATATAAAGTTAAACAATATATAACGAAATATTGCATAATCTGATGATGCTTAAAACGGACTTTACCATACCTTGATAATGATTAGGAACATCGAATATTGGCATAGAACTGGCAGGATAAGGAAGACAGATAGAGCATTGTCTCACGTTAAAAAGCCTCAGGCGTGTTATGTTGACTTATCAATATTTGCATTTTCGCATTGGTATTGTTTTCCTTACATTGCCCCAACCAATGTTTTGCTTTCCCTACCTGTCCTCGCCAATATTTTGCTGGCCCTACCTTACCATACTAATATCTTGCCATTCCTATTTGCCTCACACTAGTTTTTATTGCCTTATAAAAACTATAGTATTCTCTCGTGTCCTCCCTCTTAATGTCATCGCAAAAATAAACTGCTTTTCCTCCTTCACATCCGCCAGTTGTCAGAAATGTTTGGTTAACGTCAAAATGCCTCAACTGTTTTGACCTCATCTGACCCGAATTCGAAGTACATTGCGTATATTTTGTTTGAATCGTTAACCGCTCGGGCATATTGAAAGCTTTAAATAGCACTTGTTGTTTAAAGCTTGTCAATACATTCTGTTTAGTTTTTAATTAAGGTGACCCTAATTTATCTAACCACTTGATCATATATTCTAGCTGAAGAGGAACGACACGATGATGCACACAATGACTGGATTAAAAATGTCGCATCGACCATTAAGGGTTTTGAAGGCTCTCTAAGATCCCTGACACGTGTTTTTTCAAACGGTAAACTTTGCAAAATTATATCAGAGTTTTCATTTTTCTATCAGGTTTAAAACAATATAATTCTTTTAACTTGAGGTATTTCCAAACGACATCGATAAAATCAAATATGTGGCACAAGACATAATAGGAGTCTGACATGAAATTCTAAAACTTGACTAATCATTGCATCATTACCTCAATAGCATATCGCAGTTATATATATTGATCAGCATTTGCACGTTATATACAGTTCTGTAACAAGTAAAATGAAATATGTGTGTGTGTGCGCGCTTTTTTTATTAATTACTTACTTCAGAAAACTTGCAGATTTTGCTGTGAGATATGAAACAAATTGCTCCAACATTAATAAGCAGTCACTTTAATCAATTTGGAGATTATCGAAATTAAAACGATATATTTTGCTACTAATAGATAAAAAAGGATGTATTTTTACGCTCCCCGAATGGGGAACGGGGGAGCATATAGTCGCATGTTTGTCCGTTACTCCGTCCGTACGTCCGTTCGTCCGTCCCGCTTTCGTGTCCGCCCAAGACCGTTTTTATTTCAAGTCGGACTTTTCACAGGAATGATCACCATATTGAGACAATGTGTCGCGCGTAACATTCGGGTCGCTACCATGAAGGTCATTGTTCTTTTAAGTTGGATATTGCTGTATGTGATAAATGTGAACGGCAGAACCCAGTTCAACACTTTTAACTGTATGCGAATATTGTCTAAAACTTTTCAGCTTTCTCGCAAGTTGATGGAAATTATATTAAAATTTAAAAAATTCTTGTCGTTTTTGTTGTTTTGTCTGTATTTTTAAATTTGCTACTGGTCCGTGCGAAAATCTTCAAACTTTTGACGTCAAATATAGTTACAAAGTTATTCGTGAAGAACCGGTGTTAGATTTTTGCAATAAAATGCAAGAGAGTCACTCTTCATAATGACCTACTTTGTTTTCTTAATGAATATTCGAACTTGTCTGTGTTTTACAGAATAAAATATTAAACAGGCTTTATTGAACTGTAAGTGTTTCGTTTTTTAACAGATGCATTTACATGTAGTTATAGAAATAGGTAACTGAAAAACTGTTAAATTATTTCGGCTATTACGATTTAAAATTTTAAATGTAAATATTAAACTCAGTTATTTTAAAAGTTGATTTTAATGAGAGAACTAAGCTCGTATAAATGTTACAGAACATCTCAGGTCACTGGCTCAAAGAGTGGGAAAACCAGCGCTTGAAATGATGGCATCAAGTATAATTGGACTTCTTAAAGAAGGTATTAGTGATATATCGATTTAAAAATAATAAAATTGAAGATCACACAACGTTGTGTTTGAAAATAAAGTATCAACTGCAAATAAAAAAAAATCAACTTACTTACTTATTTGTTTAAAATAGTTATTTAAATAATTAAAATAAATTAAGAATGTATAATTGCAACTTTCTAAAAATGTAATAAGATGTATTGGTAGATTTTTAAAGTAACTGACATCATGGAGCAGACAACTGAACATATATAACGTTTTGTTCTGGATGGTTCATTTAAAAGAAGGTAAAACTGCGCTCGTAAAAAATTATGCAGCAATTGTTAAACCTTAATATTGAGAAATTCAAATTTCAACAGGTGGCTTTGGCCTTCCGGACATTCTTCAGAGAGCGAGTGACAAGATACTGTCTGATCAAGAATTAGTTGGCATTGCTGATGCCACTGGCAGAAACTGGCAACTGCTGGGATACGCGTTGGGATTTAAACAGTCGAGAATTGATCAAATTGTATTGGACAATCACACGACAGTTATGAGAGTTTTCAGCATATTGAAAAGATGGGCGACAGAGAACATAGATGGACCAAAAGCCGGCACCTTGCTGCGTGCTATGTGGGATTGCAGGTCTCTCACTGTGACTTGGAAAACTATATTTCAAATGTTTGCTTAATGTGAAAAACTCATTTAAAATGCTTTTACTAGAACCCAGTAAGTGAAAAATCCTTAAACATTTTCCAGCAGTTTAAGATACAATTTCTGTGTACTTGCACAAGAGGGTAATTTAGTGGTGACTGTAAATTCGAGATAAAGGAAAGCAATAAGCCGGTGTTTATAGTAACTGTTTATGTATTCATTTTTACAAACATTTTACAATACACGTTCTTACATCCACAATGAGGTATCAAAACTTATTGACTAATTTGAAAGCTTATTTGATTTACAAAAACTGTTTTAACACAAACTGTTTTGTAACACAAACATTATGACTTTAATGCCGTCATTGCATTCATTACCATGTGCATGAGTAACTTTAAAAGAAAACTTCCCTTATCCCTAAACGAAAACAACTAACACTTATTTAGTCTAACTTTCTAAAGCGTTTAATTCTTTTTACAGTAGACTCTACACCATCAGCGAACTATATCAATTAATTTAACATTTGTCTACTTATATTATGTGATCATTTAAAAGTATTTTGAATGACGTTGAGAACAATGGTTATGGTATTAATAGAACTCCAAATATAATTTATTTCAAAGTTCGGCCAATTTTATGGGTGACTTCCTTAGCCTAGCAAGCACTTGGGGATGTTTAATCAGCCCATGGATATGTCTCTTGCTTTTGTTTAGGCATTTGGTCATTTTGTGATGTCGTTTTCGGCATCATATTATGATTAGTTTGCCGATTGTATCTGTTTCTTCGTACTGGTAACCTCCAGTCTTGAAGGTTCCATGAACACCACGCCATTAAATGGGGTGAATCAAAATGTGTACTGTTTACTTGTGAAGATATTCAGTTGCGCTCATCTAAGGCATATGCTGTATATAAGTTTTCTTAAATAAAATCACATATTATTTATAACTTTTTATGTGTAAAATAATACATTTTCATTTAGTTATTGGATTTAAATTCGTGCGATTGTTTGCTATTTGTTTCTTGAAAGGTACTTGAGGATATAAGTGTCTGTGTGTCATAGTGGAGGGATAACATGATACCCAGACGGCATTATATTCTCACATACTCTTTCTAGATAACAGATTATTGTTTTATTTATTATACTGCAATAACTTTTCCTTGTATAAGGGAATTTTAAACATATGGTTTTACATTTATTGTGCTCATATTATTTCGAACCGCGTATTTCCTCGTTGAGAACACAAATATTATATGCATGACGTTATTATTTCACCAGCCTGACTTTGCTACCTAGAGCTTCAACTAAATATTTTGGCGAAATCAGATCTTTTTTGCAACTTTCAAAACTTTTATTTTCTTTAACAATTTAAGGTTTCCTATCACGACATGCATTTCTCACCAAAAATTCAATTAAATTAAATAACGGATGAGATCAACAGTTGTAAGGCCAGAGGAGGTGCATGCATTTGTACCTCCGACCGATCCATAAATAAGGGGAATGTTAACGGCAAATTATCCAATGAAATACAAAAAATGTCATTGCAGTATAATAAAACCATGTTTAATATGATCATCTTATGGTTCACGAATTTGGCGTTCCCGGCTTTTGCAAGATTATTTATCTCCCCGCCAAAGGCGAGGGGGATATTAGAAATGCCCTTCGTCCCTCCGTCCGTTCGTCCTTGCGTCCGTCCGAAACAATTTTGTCCGGAGCATAAGTCCAAAACTACCGGACGGATTTTATTCAAACTTCATACACGGACAGAGCACATTGGTAGGTAGTGCAGTGTGCAAGAACAATAACTCTACCTTGCCAATTTTTAGAGTGATTCTACTTTATCATATTTACTTGATAAATTTTGTCCGGAGCTTAACTCCAAAACTACTTGAGGGATTTTATTCCAACTTCATACACTGACATTGGTTGGTAGTGCAGTGTGCAAGAACAATAACTCTACCTTGCCTATTTTTAGAGTTATTCCTCTTTATCATATTTACTTGATAAATTTTGTCCGGAGCATAACTCTAAAACTACTCAAGGGATTTTATTCAAACTTCATACACTGACAGAGCACATTGGTAGGTAGTGCAGTGTGCAAGAACAAATAACTCTACTTTGCCTTTTTAGAGTTATTCCTCTTTATCATATTAACTTGATAAATTTTGTCCGGAGCATAACTCCAAAACTACTTGAGGGATTTTATTCAAACTTCATACACTGACATTGGTTGGTAGTGCAGTGTGCAAGAACAATAACTCTACCTTGCCTATTTTTAGAGTTATTCCTCTTTATCATATTTACTTGATAAATTTTGTCCGGAGCATAACTCCAAAACTACTTGAGGGATTTTATTCAAACTTCATATACTGACAGAGCACATTGGTTGGTAGTGAAGTGTGCAAGAAAAAAAAACTCTACCTTGCCTTTTTAGAGTTATTCCTCTTTATCATATTAACTTGATAAATTTTGTCCGGAGCATAACTCCAAAACTACTTCAGGGATTTTATTCAAACTTCATACACTGACAGAGCACATTGGTACATGTAGGTAGTGCAGTGTGCAAGAACAATAACTCTACCTTGCCTATTTTAGAGTTATTCCTCTTTATCATATTTACTTGATAAATTTTGTCCGGAGCATAACTCCAAAACTACTTGAGGGATTTTATTCAAATTTCATACACTGACAGAGCACATTGGTAGTGTCACGGTACGAATCTAGTCACTATCTGGGGAGAAGATATGTAAGCGGACGGATAGCTCAGTCGGGAGAGCACTCGCCCTGTAAGCGAGGGGTCTCGGGTTCGAGTCCCGGTCTGGCTGCACATTCTTTCTCACCCTGTGACATTTGGCGCCCAACGTGGTGCCGTGATAGCTAGCAGGTTCGGCCACCAGCCTGTAATAGCAAATAAAATACACGTAACTCTCTGGAATTCGAGGACGAATTTCCAAATTTGAGGGGGTGTATGTCACGGTACGAATCCAGTCACTATCTGGGGAGAAGATATGTAAGCGGACGGATAACTCAGTCGGGAGAGCACTCGCCCTGTAAGCGAGGGGTCCCGGGTTCGAGTCCCGGTCTGGCTGCACATTCTTTCCCACCCTGTGACAGTAGGTAGTGGAGTGTGCAAGAACAATAACTCTTCCTTGCCTATTTTTAGAGTTATTCCTCTTTATCATATTTACTTGATAAATTTTGTCCGGAGCATAACTCCAAAACTACTTGAGGGATTTTATTCAAATTTCATACACTGACAGAGCACATTGGTGGTAGTGCAGTGTACAAGTGCAATAACTCTACCTTGCCTTTTTTAGAGTTATTCCCCTTTATCACATTTACTTGATACATTTTCTCCAGAGCATAACTCAAAAACAACTTGAGGGATTTTATTTAAACTTCATACACTGACAGAGCACATTGGTAGGTAGTGCAGTGTGCAAGTCCAATAACTCTACCTTGCCTGTTTTTTTAGAGTTATTCACCTTTATCAGATTTACTTGATAAATTTTGTCCGTAGCTTAACTCCAAAACTTATAAGGATTTCCCTTACCAGGTAAATAATACGAAAGTACAACCTTCAGGTAACTCTTTTCCGGCGGGGGGATTAACAATGTGTAACATGGCTCGTGTTATTTATTATTATCATTAAACAAATGGTCAAAACAGCATAATAAGTTTTAATCACAATCATACAAAACGTTTACGCTTTCGGCTTTTTATTGTTTGATCTTTTGAACACCGTTGTCAGAATTGTGCAACACTTACAAAGTTTACAGACAGTTGCAAAATTAGGCTGTAATTATTTACACACTGTCACGAAAACAGTGGAATATTGGTATTTTGTATTAAATTCTTATAATACTCTTTGTATTCTTGTTTAGGTTGTCGTTGTTTTTAAACACTACGCTTTGAAAACAAAGTTCTCGTGTATCAACAATTTTAATTAGATGTACAATTTGAGGATACCAGAGAGTATGATTTCTTACAAGACAAAATGTTTTAATGATATGTGGCTCATAAGAAAAACAGCTTTCAGAAAATTAGATGAAAACGTGTTTAGAAATCGTTTACTTACAGTGAATGCTGCATATGGAGTTGTATGTCATAGAATGTGAGGGACGTCAATACCTTTATTTTGTTATTATAACACAAGTTTAAGGGACTTTTTTTCATTTTTGTGTGTCACTTTTTTCAAATAATTCTTTATTTGTGTGATTATTTATTTTAGCATATTTTACGTTACTTTTTCTTTTTTAACTACTAACACCGATATACTAGTAACATGTACAATGTCATCTTATGTCTCACAATATTATAATATAAATGACTAAAATGGCGATAAGATTTCATGTTGACTGGTTTGTGGTTGACCTTAACATGCGATTTTTATTGCCATGGCTTTTATTAACACGTTCCAATACGTTGGAATACATTGTTTATTGTCAAATCTTTAAATTTAATAGAATCATATTGAAATAAATCTATATATCTATCTTTGGTTTGGTATTTTACAGTCTCGTATTTTATATACGTTTTTTTTCAATACAATACCATTTTAACATAATATATTACAATACAATACCATTTTAACATAATATTTTAATGAAAAAACTTACACATTCTACGTAAAGTGTCAGGCTTAATCAAACAGAAGCTGCAAGATTTGCATACTTATCATGTGCGGTGGCATTCAAAGTTTTTTTTGTTTGTGCAGTGTGTCGGCTGCAAAATGTCTCTCTGTAAGTGCTGTGATATGTTTCGTTCTTTGAAGGTTTTTTTGAGGGCCACGTTTTAAAAGCTTTAAACTTTTTTTAGAGTTTATGAAGGTTTATAGAGAAATCTTATAAATGAACACAGAAGCTCAATCTGTTTCTTTTATCTCCGTTATCGTGTTCTTGTTGATTTGACTTCAGGGGCTCTGATCTCGGTAAGGTCATCAACACTTAACGAAATTGAGAACCCTAGGGGTTATAGCCTTGGAACGGTCAGTTGCAAAAGATATGCTAATGGGGGTTTAAACCAGGGTCTTATGTGTACTAATCTCACACCAGTCCCAGCAGGTTCTCATATGAACAATCAAGGACAAGTTGTCTTGGTGACATAACTCCAACCAACCCATCAATTCGACAAAGTTGCATGCATAAGCACACAAACATAAACAACATACGAAGCTTATAGCATTGTTAAGCATAAGGGCGAGTACGAGTTCAATACCATACCGAGACCAGAGCCCCTAGTGATTAAACTAAATCAGCAAGAACACGATCAAAGAGAAAACAGAAACAGATAGAGTCTCTTGTTTTTTGTTGTTTTTTTTTGTTGTTTTTTTCGTTTTGTTGTTTTTGATTTCCCTATAAGCCTTCACAAACTCTTAAACCCCTGCCACTATCGTGCAAACATAAAGGTGAGCATAACGATCAACTGGAGATGGGTTTAAAAAAAAGCGAAATATTCATATCAGGAATCACACACTCAGATAACATTTTTTTCTGTTAAGCAAAGATAACGATCCTGTGTATGAGTGATGAGAGGATGAATGGGTGTCAGACTGAGAGGATGCATGAATGCGGAAATTAGTGGAAGCTATTGACAGAGAACGAGTTGAAACAGATGTACCTAATTATTTAAGAATACTTAAACCCCTATCGTTTGTTATACAGTCAAACCTGTCTTTAGCAGCCACCCAAGGGAGTGACAAAAAGTGGCTGCTCTATACAGGTGGCTGTTAAAGACAGGTTAAAATGAAAACAAAATGTCAGTTTAGGATATATTCAAACTGGCTGTTTAAGACAGGTGGTTGCTATTCGCAGGTGGCTGCTAAGGCAGGTTTCACTGTAAATACAATAAGCCAACTAGTAACAATTACAACAAAATTACCTCTAATATACAGATTTAAAAAAAAAACGTGCGTGCTCATCGAAGATAACAAAACTGCGATTTCAAATTGAGCGTTTCAATGTAATTATTCCCTAAATAATTCGTCACAATGCTTACCACCGGTATTTATGATTCCTAGGACTTTATCGTAGACGATGTTGCTCTATGGTGTTCAATTGCTTGTTAAAGGTAGAGTCACTTTGCTGTTGTTTAATTATAGTTTTGGTAGGAAATGTGGAAGGTTGCATGAGCAAACTTCCAGTGACCTTTATGTTATTGCAACTGATCGTTCAACGGCGGTACCGTACCCGAATTCCATCTGTTTAACTGGTTCGTTTCCCTACTGTATTATTTTATTGTCAATCATTCTACAAAATTTCCTATTTGTCTTGTCTACCTCTGTTAATGTCTATTGACTACTCTGAACCATACTTTTTCCAGGTAGTGAAACGGACATTAATCTTACAATTATTTCTAAAAGCCTGACTTTTCTTTTAATTATCAACAGGTTGTCTTACAATTCGAGACAAATTACGCTCTATGAAATAAATATGTACGCTAACGCGTATTTTGAACAAAAATTCTTATGCTCGATATTACCTGAAGAAAATTTAGTTTTGTCGAATCGCTACATCAGATTTTTTAGAAAATACAAAATCAAAACACAAACATTCACTGCCATATGCATAAAGCGTTGGGGATGGATCGAAATTATACTGTTTATTGGTGTAAATATTGAGCTGCGCTCAACGCGGGGATAAGCTATGCATTTCAATTACTGCCCATGAACAGGCTCAATCAAACCAAGCCTGCAATATGTTTCATATTTGTCGTGTTCGGTTGTCTTCAAAGTTCTCTTTTCATCTATTTTATTTAAAATGCAAATGTGAAATCATTCTTGTTTAACATTCGACAACCCCTTATAATTGTGTCTGACAAGGCACGCTAGTTTTGAGGTTGCTGTAATTGTTGTTTTTTTTTTTTCTAAAATTAACAAATCTGTCAACATGTTATTGGCAATATCATTCCGTAGATTCTGTCCTCGCTCACAAGTTTTTAAATATGTTGTGTTCAGCTTCATAACAACATATTATCTTTAAGTTTATTATCTGCAGGGCGATATTCATTAAGTTACATGCAATCAGGATAGATGTATTTATTAAGTTATTCAGGATGCATTTTGTTGATGGAAAATTATATTATCAACATGTATAATTATTTATCGTAACGCCAAGATACCTCGAGGTGTTGTTAACGACAGCAATCACTTCATGTTAATTGAAAACATATCAAGAGGATAACACTTGAGCCTGCGGCAGCCAAGAGTTAAGATTATTAAAGAAGACGGATTGATTACCAACGAAATCTTGTCTACTTTTCTCTACACAACGTTATCTATGCGTTTCTGTTAATATGCATAATGCTAAGATAATGTCAGCACGGAACTTTTGTGATTTTTAATCAGAGTTTAGTCCCTTCATTAGTTTGAAGAAATAACTCAACAAAATGGGAAGTTATAATTGCTTTATCATAAAATTTGCCAAATTAAATAAGTCTTTCTTAGCATTTTGTCTTGTCAAAATAGCGCAAGCACTTGCTTTTTTAGCATTCGAGTGTGTAAACGTTTTACTGCTAGTATCATCTCTATGAATAAGCGTAATGTTGTGTTTTCGTCAAGTGAATATACATGCAAGTAAGAAAAAGTATGCTGCTGGCCGTATTTAAAACGGCTCATCATATTCAAAGACTCAAAGACAAAAAGTGAAAAGGTATTTGAAGGTACATGAATCCTCACTGCAATCGACCCTCTAAATGGTTATCAATTTTAAGAAGTTGAACTCTTACGTTTTATATTACTGTTGTAAGATCTGTGCATGATCAATTTATTGTCATAAATGATATCGAATATGCATATTAAAAATACTAATACGATACATGAATTTTGTGATATTTCTATTTGTTTATTAAGCCCATAGTATTATGGGTTTACCGCACACAAGCAACGATAAAATCTACATATATTTCGGTTCTTGTTCAGAGTTGTGAATACAAGCATGCATAAAAATTCCCTTTTTACAATTTTACAATGTGCCTTTTATACTTGTTTTCGACATTAATTAGGGTGGCTAAACCAAGTGACATTTTTATGTAGGTTTTTGCTTATTTCTCGGTAAATTCTAAACCGATTTCGATCAAATAAAGAGCACCGTGCTCCTGTGAAAAGCATTTTCATCGTCATTCAACATCCATTATCAATCGGCTGCCGTTTTCTCAAACATTCAAAGACATTTTTTTCTTTGAATGTTTAAGAAAACGGTAGCCGATTGTTAATGGAGGTTAAATGACGATGAAAATGCCCTTTAACAGGAGTACGGTGCTCTTTATCTGATCGAAATCGGTGCAGAAATTACCGATGAAATAAGCAAAAACCTACCTAAAAAGTCACGTGGTATAGCCACCCTGAAAGTACCTGAAGTAACGAACAAGAATGACTAATACACTATCATATTTTAAATTCAAATTTCGGCTTTTAAAACTTAATTTACTTCACTTTTATTTTTGTCGTGTTTGTAATATTCAAAAGAAAAAGAACGTCGATTGTTTGATGATCAGTATACTTACTGATGATCACGTGATCCTCAAGCCCGTATCTCTATTTCAGTTTATGTATTGATCGGTGAGGAACCCAAAACTAGAAACCAGAACTGGGTAAGATTTTAAAACGTAAGATCAATGTACAATACTTGTTTAGTTATTGTATTTGTTTCATGCGATGATAATTATATTCTTTTAAATTTTAAATTAAAAAAATAATCATATCAGTTGCAATGCTAATAAGATTGGAATGATTGTGTTATTAAGCGTTTGTGGGATCCCAACAGCGGATTTATGGTATGATATTGCAACGTCAAAGAACGTGATGTGAAAGGTTTCAAGTTTTTCAAATAAAATTCTATCGTAATAATACATTATTATTAGGGATGGCAACGAGTAATCGAGTAACCGAGTACTCGATCGATCGTCCGAGTATCGAGTACTAAATCTACTACTCCAGTACTCGGATGAAAAATACATTTTTAAATTAAAATGAAATCCAGTTCTGTCCATTTGATATTAGATTGGAAAAGTGCAGATGAGGCACAATTTTGACACGTTTAGTCAACACAGGTGACACAATTAACGCCTTTAAATTGTTGCGAGATTTCAAAATGTCAAATAAGGGTCCGAGTTTGCCCTTGTCACTTATGTCAATTAGCAATGTAGATATTTTGCTTGACGCTACCAGTATGACCATTTAAAAATCGAGATCTTCCACTATAATCATTGATAAGTTAATGTGTCCTTAATAAAAATTATCCTAACTTATTGATTTGTATATGACGCGAACCAAAATATGAATATTATTAATATAAAACATTAAAACGTCGGCGATGTCCAGTATTACATTCTTAAGAAGATACTTGAAAAGTAAACATCGAACTGAAACACCCGCATAACATCAACAACATGCCTTCTTGCCAACATGGCGAAAACTTGGACACTTATACTGATTTTTTCAACAATAAAATTAAAAATCAACAACACACAAACAAACAAAATTTAAAACTTAATTTTCTTTTTCATATTTAACTTTTACAGATATAGAGTATGTGGTACATAAATAGAGAGTAAATTAAAGATGAAAGAACATTTATAATTTAACAGAAAATCAACATTCATTTGATCTATTCCGGTATAGGTTATATTTTTTTATTCTTTCGAGTACACGAGTACTTAATCGGAAGATTATCCTAGTAATCGAGTACCAATTTTACTACTCGTTGCCATCCCTAATTATTCAATTGTATATAAGAATTAAAAAAATAACAGGCAATGATAATTTGTTTAAAATGTTTGTATTGTTGAAAAAAGAACTCGCCTGTAGGATGCAAAGAGAGAATTAAATAGATTACGTAAAAAGAAATATGAAAGAATTCAAGTGTAAATGATTAAATTACTAATAAATAATTAATATGAAACTCCCAGCTAGAGGCACTATCATTTAAATACGGATAATATTTTTATATTTACAACACCAAATATTTGTCATAAAAAATATAAAAAACATATTTTGAACCTGTTTTGTAATTGGATAATTATGTGGAATACTCTAGTTAAACTCGTTATAACATGGTAAATAAAGTTCTCTTACCTTGTTTCAAAGTTAGAATTTCAATTTTATCATCTACTGTAACTGAGAGATATGGCGTCGTAAGCACGTGAATACTCCGTTGTTGTTGTTAGTGGTGGTGGTATGGCGGTGGTGTTTTTAGAAAGTCATTTTTAATTTAAAAAATGATTGTTTGTTAGAAATTCACTGAAATTCGTCGTTAAAATACTTTTTTGCAAAAAAGTAGGTTGTGTATTGCATTAGAGGTCTGACGCCTGTTTAAAACAAGGTTTATAACGCTGACTGGTCTGTTGAATATCAAAATAAGCTCATTAGAAATTTATTTGACAATGTGAACACTTTTATTTCCTACTCTGTTTCTCAGTCTGCTGATATAAAATATTAAGTCAGATATAATTTGATAAGTTTAAACTTTGTCATCACATCAGGCACAAGTTATGCATCTAATATTGGTAAGCTCTTAGAACTCAATTTTGACATTATAACAAATGTTTAAGTAAATATTAAACGAACGGTTACTGAATATGTTAATGCTAAGACATGAATGAACGGTATGAGACCTGAACAGTTCTCAAGCGGACCTCAAAATCTTATAAAATTAAATACAACCGTTAATATCCCCCGTATAGATTCATTTGTATAAAAGTATATACAAAATATAATTTCATTCAAAGCACATGATGCGCGTTTACAATATCCAAAATAACAGGCTAATGTTGCTCGGGTCAAATCATGTGGTTCCCTGCAAATGGTGTTAAGCTCGCTAGCACCAGCTTAGTAGAACTCATCTTTTGAACAAACCACCTTAAAAATAAGAAAAACCCTTAAGTGCTGACCGACTTTACAGTCAATACATGGAAAAATCAGGCCACGTTTGTGTTTGTAAACATAGACTGCTACCAAAACTGAAACTCAGAATTATATAAATGTTTTAATGTTTTAAACAAATACCTAGCGGTTTTATTTGCATTAATTTGGGGTTTATAAATCAATATACGACCAACTGACACTATCAATGTTTATAGCTGTCTAAACTTAGCATTGAGTAAAAATGTTTATGAAATATTTATTCAGCCGCGAAACATTCTACAGCTTTTTAAACTTCCCTTTTCATCTATTTAAACAAGTAAATATTATATTTAAATAATGAGCTGGCCTAATTTTACTATTTATAGAAAATGCTAAAATATAAATTATGAAAGTTTTTATCCATCTAATGTACATATGGAGCAGGTAATCTTGAACTGAAAGTAAAAATTTCAAGCAGAGTTAGACAAAGTTTGCGTAATTATTAAATAGAAATGCATTGTTAGAAACTAGTCGACACTAGCGGGATGACAAAAACGCACACAAATATAATAATTCTGCAAAATATCGCGTTTAAGGTTCCATGTTTACACTATATTTTGCGACAAAACGAATATGTACTGCTTCCTAGTGTAAATATGGGTCATGCATTATACTTACTGTGAACTATTACCGGATGATGTATTCTATTTCGACCCAAATGCCATAAGAGGGTTCCTAACAGGTAGCTAAATTATTTTTTGAGCGAAAATATACCTGTTGTGTAATATGTTTTAATAACAAAGATCAAAATGCGGTACTGTAAGTTGTGTGACTGGGTGTTTTTGTGCTAAATTAAAAAGATATAACTTGGATGCACAACAGAATTAGGAAACACGGCAAAAATTGTTCGAGGCTGAATATTTTTATTCTATTGTAAATATAATAATATCATTTTTTTTGTTTTACCATTTAATTCACATTTGTGAATCTGATAAAAAATGTGACAGAGTGTTTACATGTATTAATATGTCCATTTCCATGAAATGTTTTCCATGTGTAACATTCATGCATGTTAAACATTTGTTGTTGAAAATTTGCCAAAAAATGAACGATTCTTTTATAGACAACTACACCTACTGAACACATGATACCCATAATGCTTTTCAAGGTTTTACTTGTAGATCAAAACGAAATTGGAAAAAGAAAACACATCGAGGTAAGTTAAAGTATTCATGGCTTTTGAAAAACAAAATTAATAATCATGTTGTCGTTTACATGTCTAGTAAAGTGACATTAACTTTAATGTTAAATTAATAAGTATTAAATATAGTATTAAATCTATCAACACAGCCTATAAATGAAATTTCTTTGGACAAAATACTTTTTTGTTCTGTACACAAGCAAACACCGACAGATTAGGCGGAAAGTTATAAAGTAAACTAAAACTGAATGTTTTACAATAAAATCTAATGTGATATGTCTTGTGAAATACAATGTAGACTTGTGTGACATTAAACTGAAGAATGGCAATGGCCGAAACATTTTGAAATAAAAGAGTTAAAATGGACCCTTTTACACGGATTCAAAAATGTAACTAGCAGTTTTTACTATAGTTTTGCATTTTAAACTGATAACTGAAGAAAATACAAATAAATACCCAATTTGAAAGTAAAAAAAAATAATTAAAATAATAGAAATTTTAAATCTCGTGAACTATTGCGGTTCCTTCTAGATTTATGATGGGCTCAAGCGAGACATCACGAGACTCGACATCACTGGTCCACATTACAGTAGACATTGAGACAATATCGATTGAAAATCATCACACAACGATATCGGACTGATGCTGTTAAACTGTGGCATACACTTGAGATCCACATATTATGATGTCTTCATTTACATCCATACGAGACCTTTAACAAAGTTTACTTTCATACACGCACCAAGAAAACTCTTACAGCAATGCAAACATACAGCGAAAAATTACAGACATAATAGATGTTTTAAACTTAGATACCATTGTATTATCCAGGAGATCTTTTACTTAAAATTTTAAATTTCTTAAATCTGTAAAACAGGTCAGGGTTCAAGAATAAACCACTTGTCGATTGTTTAGAGTTTATGTAACAAGACATAAATAGCCTAAAACATAAAGAATTAATATTTACATTCATGAAATAGACAAGATAAAAAATCACAGAATTGCAATCGAAACAAACAGATTAATTCAGCAATTCACATATAACTGTTATATTCGTAAAACAATAAATAAATTCGTACCAGGATCTGTGGTATAGTTTCAATTAAACCTTAAGCAATGAATATACCAAATTTGCAATAAATTGGCATACTTAAGGAATAATATCTATTACAATAACAGATAAACTGAAAGTTAGATATGTATCCCACAAAGGTAAGAGTCGAAGTGCCGGGAAAATAAATGGAAAAGAGAAACAAAGAGGGTTTCGCGGGGTTTGGGAATTCATGCGTATATTGTGAAATCGCTCACCGACCACTCACTCACTGAACCACACAATACAAGATACGTCTCTGCCTACCTGGAATACAGTTAGGCAGTTGAATACATGTATACACATATACGGTGAGTAAACGATCACAAACATTGATGTAAGACGCAAGCTATCATAAAATATTGCCTGGGTTACCCCCCCCCCCCCTTTAAGGAAATGGCTTAAGACATTTCAAACAACCCAAAAATATATATCCAAACAAAAAGTACAAGGATGGAATATAAAAATTAAGTCTTACACGTTTCCAAAATGCAAGTCTATTACCACTTATCGAAAATCAAAATACTAGTAGCAAAGATCAAAGCAACATGTTGATTAAAATAATAAAAACATCAAGTCCGGTGAAATATTCAGAAACCAATTATTATCCTTTAAATAAGGATAAAACCCTAGCAAAGATTGGATAACACTTAGGAAAATAAAACTATGAAGAATTAAATTCTTTTAATCCCACCTTAACACAAACTGGATATAAATAGATTGGATAAGTTTAAACATAAAAAATCTCGTAATCTTTAGTCATTCCCGCATCGACGGGGGTTACCCACTCACCATATCTTTGTGGTGGGACCCTCCGCCTGACTGGGCGCGGACTTACTGGAGGAGAAGCAGAAACATCGGTGGCAGAGCTAGGCTCGATGCTCACCTCTGTTGTGTGATCAGAGTGCTCCCCACTCACAGTAGACACATCAGTCCGGAATAGGGGTACTGAAATGTCATATCCGATGGTTATGCTTTCAGGTGCAGCAGAGGACTGTGGGGTTGGGGAAAAAGTCTCTGC
Source organism: Corbicula japonica (assembly GCA_038501625.1). Taxonomy (NCBI): domain Eukaryota; kingdom Metazoa; phylum Mollusca; class Bivalvia; order Venerida; family Cyrenidae; genus Corbicula; species Corbicula japonica. Next base: position 82,739 of record JAZAYU010000958.1, read on the forward strand.
TGACCCAGCATCAGAAGTCTGCATGGGAGAACCCACAATTCTGCGCTGGGGCAAGGTCTGATCCAGGTTATGTGAGGACCTGGTTACCTCAGACACAGAAGTGTCAGCAGGTATCCCCCTAGGTTGTGGGGGGGGGGGGGGTGCCGCTTCGTAGGTCTTAGGCCCCTGAGGTGAGGTGGTATGTATAATACGTGTCTTTCACTCTTATCGGAGTCTGATGCCTCTGAACTGTCTGATCCTGGTGCTGTTGTGTTGTCCTCTGCAGGAAGCTGCGTGTGCAACTCCCCTTGAGTAGTTTAACAGTTCTCTTGCGGGAACTTTTCCCAGAGGAGGGCACAACACAGTCTTCTGCAGGTTGGTTGATGTTATGGTAGGGCAACAGCAAATTGCGGTGAAGGGTTTTAATGGGACCCTTACGGGACTGAAGTTGGACCCTTAACACCGGAATGTCAGAGTTGGGCATCTCTAGCACGACATAGACATCGGTGTCCCATTTGTCGGCTAGTTTGTTTGCTCCCTGCAGCCCAACTTTCCTGACCAGCACCTGATCTTCCGCTTCAAGTTTGGACTGCTTGACACCCATATCATAAGTTAATTTATTCTTGGTGGCCAGCTTCCCAGCTTCTTTAGCGGCCATGCGGAAGGCATACTGCAGGCGCTGGTGGAGTTTTGATGCGTATGATGAGTGGCTGCCGTCTTGCCCCTCAGTAGGATCCGTACCAAGATACGCATCAACAGGTAGCCGGGGATGCAACCCAAACATTAAGTAATGTGGGTCGTATCCAGTGGCATCATTTGTCGTTGCGTTATACGCTTGCACCAGGGGTGATATATAACTCTTCCAGTCGGACTTCTGGTGATTCTCCAGAGTCCCAAGCATTTTAAGGAGGTTTGCTTCCACCTCTCTGCTCCACCGTTTCCTATAGGATGGTATGGAGTGGTCCTAGACTTCCTTATGCCAGCAATTCTGCACAGCTCATAAATAGTGCGACTCAGGAAGTTGCGACCTTGGTCACTGTGCAGTTGCTCTAGGAACCCGTAGAAGTGACAAATTCCTTCGTATAGGGCCTTTGGAGTGGTAGCTGCTGTCTGGTTTCGGCATGGAATAGCCTGCGCGAAACGAGTAAAGTAGTCCACTATAACCAGAATATTTTCGATCCCACCTTTACTGGGTTCGAGCTTCAGGAAGTCAATGGAGACTAGCTCCATAGGGCTTGAGGTGTGGATGGGCGTAAGCTCTGCAAAAGGCCGCTTAGCTGGAGTCTTCCTCCGAATACACCGGTCGCAGTCCTCTACCCACTGGGTTATGTCTTTCTTAAGACCAGGCCAGTAAAATCTCTGTCTGGCCAGCCATAGGGACTTTTCTTTCCCCTGGAGCCCTGCATCATTGTGGATGCCTTGGATAGCAATCCGCCTATGTGACTCTGGAATGACCAGTTGACTGACGGGTAGACCATCCAATTTAGCGGTTCTGTACAGAGTATCAATTAGCGGTTCTGTACAGAGTATCAATTTAATGACAAGGCGCTTAGCCTCCCTAAGGTATCTCTGTACAGCTGGTGTCTCTGCCGAGGCATTCTTCCCTCCCTTCAGAGAACCGCTACTAATCAGATAAACAACTCGTGCTATGGATGGGTCTTTTGCTTGCTCTGATGGCCAATCTATCCTAGCCATGGCCTCAGAAACCAACAATTCCTCACTGGCCACATGAGGAGCAGCAGATTCTGAAACACAACTGGCCACTGGGGCAGACAATAAAGCTGCTTGATAGATTGCCTTGAGCTCATCTTGAAAGATGTAGCGCCTGGACAACCCGTCTGCATCTGCATTGACTTTGCCACTGCGGTATTCCAAAGTAAAGTAATAATTGGACAATTCCGCAAGCCATCTGTGCTGTGTGGCATCTAACTTGGCAGATGGCGTCACATAGGTAAAGAGATTGTTATCAGTTTTCATGACAAATTTATTATCGTATCGGTAAACGTCAGTAACGCTCCACTTAAGAGCTAAAAACTAAGACTGCGGCTAGCGTAAGCAATAACGCGGTCTACACCATCTTGGTTTTGCAATAAAACCGCACCAAGACCACTAGAACTAGCATCAGTATGCAAAATAAAAGGCAAAGTATAATCTGCATACCCTAAGACTGGAGGTGAAACTAATTTCTCTTTAATTGTTTCAAAAGCAATTTGTTGAGAATCACCCCAAAGCCAAGATACTGGATTTTTAGCCTTTTTCTTGGACTTCTTAGACCCTTTGTTTAGACCATGACCCTGCAATAAATCATTTAGTGGTTTAATTATTTGGGCATAGTTAGGAACAAACTTCCTGTAGTACCCTGTAAAACCTAAAATTGCCTCAGGGTTTTAATGTTCTGGGACAGGCCAATCCTGCACAGCAGAAGTTTTACTGGGGTCAGTGGCAATGCCTTGGGCTGAAACAATGTGCCTTAAATATGTGACTGATGACTTAAAAAACTCACATTTGGAAGGATTGACTCGCAAGTTTTGGTCATTCAATCGTTGAAACACTGATTCTAACCTTGAAATGTGTTCATCAAAAGTTGATAAAAATATCAAAATGTCATCTAGAAAAATGAGACATTCTCTGAGATGCATGTCACCCATACATTTCTCCAGGCAACGCTGAAATGTGGCAGGGGCGTTCGTTAGGCCAAAGCCCATCCGATTCTATTCAAAAAAATCTAAGAGGCCCTGCAGAGAAAGCAGTTTTTGGTTTATCCTCCTCAGCTACCTCAATCTGCCAAAACGCAGAATGGAGATCAATTTTGGAGAAAAACTTTGAACCAGTAAGAACATCAATGGTATCATCAAAACGAGGTTACATGTATGCATCCTTACGAGTCTTTTTATTGAGTTTACGCCAATCAATGCAAAAACGAATTTCACCTAACATTGAAAGAATAAGGAGAATCAGACTCCCTAATAACACCAGCACCCAACATTTCTTTAATATGTTGCCGGACTTCCTCATAGAGGTTTGGGGGAATACGACGATATGGCTCCTTAAAAGGCGTCTTATCCTCTAACACTATACGATGTTGAGCTAGATTTGTCTTCCCAATTTCCTTTGTTGAAGTGCAAAATACACCCTACCATTTTCCTAGGACTTGAAAGAACCTCAGTGTCTGCTCAGGAGTTAAATAAGATGTGTCCACTGAGACATCCTTGAAAGGGGGCTCACAGGAACTCTCCTGGGAAATAAATGATGTAATGTCATCAATGACTTTAGCCTCAGAAACTTCACAAATCTTTGATTTGGGCTTAAAAGTCAATATCTTGGCAGTCATGTTGCAAATTCTAACAGGAATTTGGGCGCTGAAGAAGAATTATGCAGTTTGACAACACGAGGACAAACAGTATACCCTTGAAAAAGTTCAGAAGTTTCAGTAACAACTGAAGTAATAGAATCATCAAAATTCCTAACCATTCCGTTTATGGTAACACTAGGAACTGAACTCTCCTCTGGTATCTGATTTTAAAATGCTTTGCATCTGCGAAGCACGTTTGTTCCAATAATCACTGGACAAATACTGTTAAAATCATTATCTGGTATGACAAGAACTGGTATGTCAAATTTAAAAGAAGATAAAATTGGAACTCAAACAGTTGCTTCAGTGTAACCAGAATACTTAAGAGAAGAACCATCTGCAACAGACAAGTCGAGACCAAGAGAATCTAAAGAATGCAAAATCGCCTTGGGATTCAAAGACTGAAAACCATGGATCCAGAATCCAACAAACTTTTGAAAGGAACACCATTAATAACCACCTGATGTTTATTTGCAGAACCAATAAGTCTATGAACAAAATCATCCGGTTCAGTCCATGATTGGGCTTTATCAGCCTCAATCTCTGTTTCGCCCACAACAGAGACATTTACTCGTTTTTTGAATTACCCTTTCCTCGGTTAGAACCGTGAACTCTGCCTCTACCTCTGCCTCTGAAATTGTAATTACCCGAGGAAGTATTATGACCAGCAGTACTGGAACCATAAAAATTTCCTGGGTTATGAGCATCAGGTTTGCTGCTGCTGCCAGCATTTCTCCTTGTTGTTGTGATACCAACCACGACCTCGACCTCGGTTGCCACCAGAATTGAAATTTTGACCATCAAGTTTCTTTATAATCAGATCAAACTTGTTGTCTATTTTCTGATCAATTCTCTGTTCAAAAGAAGTAAATTGAGACTCAATATTAGAAAGTCGAGTATCAACATTGAAAGTTTAAAATCGAAATTAGATTCAGCAGAAACTGGAGTATGCTTTGCCTAAGATGACTTAGCAGTCTGAGAGTGAGACACAATTTCAGTCAGAAAAAGAGAAGGAACAGTAGAGTCCTGTTCAATCTCTTTTTCTACCTTTCTAATTTCCCTGAGTCAGAAATTATAGTCACTCAGAGAGTCTTACTTATGTCTCGTCTGCAACCTCAACACAGCAGACTCCAGGCCCGTCCAAAACTTGTGTCGAAGAATATCGTTCCGGGCTAAACCCGGTTACTGACCCTTATTAATACTGGACTGCAACAAGGTTTCCAGTCGACATGCATATGCAGTGACTGATTCCTGAGGCTTCTGCCGAGTATTAAAAAACTCAGTCATCAGCTCTTCTTTTGTTGAAACCTCAGAAAACAACACATTTTACTTGTTAATAATCTCCTCAGATGTAGAGGTGTGACCTAAGGGAACAATCATAACCCTAGCTGTACCTCGAAGAGATCCCCTTATCAGCTGAAGAATATGGGCTGCAGTAATTTCAGGGTTAGTGAATAAACATTCCACCTCATTTCTCCACACTATGTATGGCACCTCAACCTTAGGTAAAGGTCATCCCCCGAAAAACAAGGAATCTTTGGCAAAATCGGCTGAGGTCTAGCCATGGACATAGATGGCTGAACAAAAGAAATGGTCGTAGAAGCACAAAATGAGTATGGTGCTGACACCACAGCAACTGTACTGCAAGGTATTATGATTGGGAGGCACCGAAGATATAGGAGGTAACAAAGGCTGAATACCATGAGAAAAATTTCTTTTTGGTATAGCACCTGCAGAATCCCGAAATAATCTGCCAACCGTGGTTTACCCGCAGGTAAAGTAACAGGGGCAACAGTAGTCGAAGGAGCCTCCGACTTCGGTATCAACACATACCGTTGCTTTATCAGTTTCAAAACATCCTCAACATTGACTTTAGACTCTAAAGTCGCTGACCGAAGCACTGGTTTCACCTTCAGCCATTGTGATATCAGTTCAAATCAGTATCACCAAAGAAATAAAGACCTGTTTCAATCTCGTGAAACTCTACAAAATTTCTCGAAAAACAGAACTTCAAGTGCAAATTCAAGTCACAAACGAAAAACACCCCAAAAAAAACGTTTGCACTCTGAATGTGAGCTAAGCCAAGTTTATCGAAAAACTTAAATAGGCCGTAAAATGTCAAGTTAAACGGGAACTCCAGTTACTTCTCCATTCAACACACTAAAAATATATATATATATTTATATACCCAGTAATACTTATAAATGTAAAATAACTGTGTATAACGTTTTACTGTTGTATACTTTCTAATATGTTTCTTTCAATTCAAAAACATTATTAAATTAGCCACAATATCAATATTTCACCCAAAATCAAAAATATTGAACCTCACAATTAAGTTTTATCCATAAACTGGATCAATATTGTGAGGGGTAAATACTTTCACAAATATAGGTCGGCTTGTCTACAAATCCAATACACTGGGTCAAGGTGTAATGACTCAATAAAAATTATGTAAACAAATGTCACACTGAATTGTGAAAGTCTAATAGCTGATATAAAACTGTTTATATCAAACTATACACTTTATCAATGATCTGCAGAAATCATTTACAGCAACAAGTGAATAAAAAATTCAAATGTACTGTAAAATTACTATGTAATGAACTTTCTAAGTTAATAAGTAGTTCACTGGTTTATCCCTAAACTCAAATCACTTAAATTTACACTTTATCAGTCTAACCAAAAAAAAATCAACAACCCGACGAAATACCAAATTATCAGTCGCAAGCAAGCAAGTGCGCAAGCAAGCAAGTCCGTGAAGGGTGGTACACACAAAGCACAGTATAATGCATATAATAAATATATGTATACTATAACCCTGTTCACACACTAATCTCATAACCTTGTTGTAAGTGAAATTAGTTAGGTGTTATCACAACTTAGACCTGTTAAGGTTGTGAAAAAGATCAGAAACTCAGAAAGACCCTAAAGATTTTAAATAATAGCAAACTTTTTATGTAGCGCAAACGTAAATACCCTTTATAACTATTAAACACTATAACCTTTTGCAAATAACTATTTAAAATCTATCACAGATCCACTAAAACACTAAAAATAACTATATAGTACAATTTATAACCACATGAAAAATGTACTTTCAGTTTAGCCAGACACGATCAAAACAAACACAAATTCACTTTAATTTACAAACAAAACATCACTTGAATCTTATAACATAGTACTAATGAAAATACCTTGACTTTACAATGTTGCCTCAATTTTAGAATTTTACAAAATATGTTTTGGACACAAATTTAGAAAAAAAAACTGCCAAAGGCAAACAAAATCCAAATGTGTATACAAAACCTAATGTAAATTAAATCTACATATTTATTGGGCAAAACTAATTGAGATAGATTTTATCAATAGGCTCAATCTGTGCCAAAATGTACTTCAAAACAAATCATAACTTCCAAAATGCCTAACTTAACATCATGAATGGAATTAATTTACTGTAACACCGTTTGACTTTTAAAACGTGACAAAAATAAATTGCCAAACAGCTTCGAAAATATCCAATTTATCAAAAAAAATCTACGTGCCACTCACAATAATGAGATCAAAAGTAGAAATACATACAATATATACAAACAGTACTTACATATGTATCCTAAAATTCACACAAATATACACTAAAAACACATGAAAAAAACACACAATTAAAATAGGTCATTGATTCCGCGAAGAAGTCCTGTCCTCCGAAGAAATGGTTCCCGGTAAACAACTCCAAAAATATGGGAAAATAAAGGAAAATGGGTAGAAAACTTTGCAGTTTTCTAAGTTTATAGAAATTAAAGTGGAAAACACCACTAATTGCACGTTCTCAAAGTTTACCGGTAACGATCAATGAAAATTGCCTCCGCGTAGGATTACACGTGAGTTTCCATGTTGCTCTGGCGTAGCTGCCTTCGTAACTGTGTTGATCACGGTCATCTACCTCTTACAATCCTGGCTCTCCATCTTCGTCGGGAGGCCGTTTTGTAAACCAGGCAAGTGTTCAAGAACAAACCACTTGTCGATTGTTTAGAGTTTATGTAACAAAACATAAATAGCCTAAAACATAAAGAATTAATATTTACATTCGTGAAATAGACAAGATAAAAAATCACAGAATTGCAACCGAATCAAACAGATCATTTCAACAATTCACATATAACTTATATTCGTAAAACAATAAATAAATTCTTACCAGGATCTTTGGTATAGTTTCAATCAAACCTTAAGCAATGAATATACCAATATATGCAATAAATTGGTGTACTTAAGGAATAATATCTATTACAATAACAGATAAACTGTAAGTTAGATCTGTATCCCACAGAGGTAAGAGTCGAAGTGCTGGGAAAATAGATGAAAAAAAGGAACAAAGAGGGTTTCGCGGGGTTTGGGAATTCATGCGTATTATTGTGAAATCGCTCACCAACCACTCATTCACTGAACCACACAATACAAGATACGTCAATGCCTACCTGGAATACAGTTAGGCAGTTGAATACATGTATACACATACACGGTGAATAAACGATCACAAACATTTATGTAAGACGCAAGCTAGCATAAAATATTGCCTGGGTTACAAATCTTTTTGACGGCACATTTTTAATTTAATTGACTGTCGTCATTTAATATTTATCAGCGGTGCGTGGACTACTGTGCGTGAGTCTTAAACAATGGTAGAACATTCTAGGGACTAATATCCCATGAATTGTTTGACCGTTTCACCTCGAACGTCTCATCTTCAGAAAAAAGTCTGGGGGATATAGCCGCCAGAGAATCCATAAGTAGTTTAAGCTATCTTTCCTTGAGGTTTAAGTATAGGTGGTGCTCCTTACGTTAACATGTAAAGTACCTGCTGCTGGAGATTAACAACTTAAAACCAGTTAGTATTATTTAAAAAAAAAAACATTTAATATCATATTATAAGATGCCAGTTATCACAACAGGGTTGCTGATAGCAATTTGGTGCAACATAACCTGGTCACTGATTTACAGCCGTACTTGTTTGAAATACCTACTATACTGAAATTTGTTAATCTGAGTTGCACGAATCTGCACAATTTTTTCCGTATCCTGTCATTCAGTGCGTTGTTTACACACTCTAGGTGCTTTGTTTAAATAAAGTACAAATGTATAAGCAACTCCCTTTTGTTTATCACAAACAATAAATATCGTGTTTTCATGATGAGGGACAACCTAGGAAAGATATGTTTAAATAGATACAAGCAGAAATAAAATCTTCAGACAACGGCCAATCAAAGGCCTACAGGTTTGGTTTGCAACAGTCGTTTATTTACTGTTATAACGACTGCGTTATAGTCTAGGGACATGTCAGGTCCGTAATTGTCTTGGTCCGTAATGTCCCTTAATGAGAGGGTCTACCAGTCTAAGCGTCTAGATAACCAAGACCAAGGAAATTCCGGATTTTGCCTAGTTGCTTTTGAATCAACGATTTTGATTAGATGCCGTTTAATAATCCAATGATATTAAAGGATTGAAAAGGGGTATTCCTACACTGGTTTCCTTCATCCATGAAAGAATCAATAGAGAAAGCTAGAACCACGAACTTCCGTTCAAACGGCCTTACTTGGTTTTCCTAGTAAATTCTTACCGTATATCCGGCAGCCAGTGGTCTAACCGGAAAAATTAAAGAGAGATATAAGATCTGGAATAGTTAAGGTTTTTTAATACATTACATATTAAATTTTTATTCACATAAATAACATATGTAAGTTGAGACAATAATTGCTTGAATGTGTCATCGAAAATAAAATGGGGAATACCCGTTCAAAACCACAGAAGCGTGATCCGCAGTAGATCTTGTTCAAAATTTATTGATTAATAACCAATTCCGCAGTTTAATCAGTTTATAAATCTTCTTCGTAAAATTGTTTTGTGAGGTATGTACGAAACCTGAAAACGTTTTGCAAATAATTATATATAATATTATTTTGTGATTATTTTTCTGACTTTAACACCTAACGGATTTTAACGTGAAAGCCTGGGCCAAGAACATCTTTAAACATAATAAATCATTTCCCAACATTCCCCGGTATATCTTCTAAATATTTGTTTCTCTGCCCTAACAAATATATTGACCAACATTTTGGGGTTTATATCGTGTTTTAAGGAAACATAACAAGAGCTGTCAGAGGAGACAACGCGCTCGACTATTCGAATCATTTAAAACAAATGCAATTTGAAGATTAAAACAATAACAATTATAACCATACATTAATGTGTAATCAGGAAAAATATAAACAAGTGAATGGTAAGGAAGAAATTCATTTCAAATAACAGAAATAATTCCTTATTGTACCATAATTATTAAACTGAATAGGGGAATAACTATGAAATATTTCTGGATTTGTTAGAAAACTTTTTAAGAATTTTTTATTGGAGACATTTACTTTTAGTTCAATATCAATCACTTCTGTACAGAAAAAGAACTGAAATGCAAATATAATGGAAGTTTAAAGTTGATACCTTAAGTATTTGCAAAGTTATCGATGAAGTGCACTTAAGTGAAAATATAAATGAAAAAAGGAACAGTGGAAAAAGGGGCATAACTTGTAGAATATTTGTATTACAGTTAAAGGTCTTGTTGGTAATGATATAGATTTTGATGGTAAAAAAAATATTCAAAGTTTCAATGAAATATCGAATAGTCGAGGTAAAAACTAAATGCAAAAGGGGCATAACATACAGAAATATTTCCAATAGAATTATGGATCTTTCTGATAATGATTTAGAAACTGATGGCAAACATATATTCCAAGTTTCAAAGTAATATCCCCTCTTGTTTCAAAAGTTTGGGACAATTGCATAAGTGAAAAAGGGGCATAACTTGAAATATATTGGTAGCAGAGTTATCGGAGTTGTTGATAATGACCTGGATTTTGATGGTGAATATATTGTCCAGGTTTTAAGGTGATTGCTCAAGTAGTTTTAAAGTTAAGGGACAAGTGTATATTTTTCTTAACGCAAAATTTAAGTGAAAAAGGGGCATAATTTGAAAAATAATGGAAGCAGGGTTATGGGTCTTGTTGGTTATGATGTAGATTTTGATGGTGAAAAATTTATTTCAAGTTTCAAGGCAATATCTCAAGTAGTTTTAAAGTTATGGGCAAAATGCATATTTTGCTTAACACAAAATATAAGAAAAAAGATCATAACTTGAAATATATTGACAGCAGAGTTATGGGTTTTGTTGGTAATGATGTAGAGTTTGATGGCGATTATATATCCCAAGTTTCAAGTTGATATCTCAAGTAGTTTATAAGTTATGGACCAAAGTGCATATTTTCCTTAATGCAAAATTTAAGTGAAAAAGGGACATAACTTGAAAAATATTTGTAGCAGAGTTATGGGTCTTGTTGGTAATGATGTAGAATTTGATGGTGAATTTATATTCCAAGTTTCAAGTTAATATCTTAAGTAGTTTTCAAGTTATGGACCAAAGTGCATTTTTTGTGTAACGGACGCCTACGCCGACACCGGGGCGAGTAGGATAGCTCCCCTATTCTTCGAATAGTTGAGCTTACAAATAAATGTAAAACCTATAATAAGTTTATTTCGATGACTAGAAATTAACAGCAGTATCAGGTAGAGTATTGTTATGAAATGCATGCAGTTTTGACAAAAATAAGTCATCTAGCAATCATATCCTGTTAAGTTTTTATTTAAAAAAAACACGTCCGGAAAATACTCACTCCTTATGTATACTCTTATGGTATCAATAATCTAAGCTTACAGTATCATCCATCGCAAAACCAGAACCACTCGCTCCAACAGATTATGTGGTCTTGGTTAAAACAAATAAATGATGTTGCATGCTCGGTTTGATCGAACTGATTATGGGAAGTAATAGAAAAAAGTGAAATACGCATATCAGGAAATCCCACATTCAAAAGACACAACTCCCTTCTACACACAACCATGAAGAAGAGAGGACGAGAGAACATGGTTTACAAACTTTTCAATCTCAAAACAGACACTACAAACAATTAAAGAATGATAACCTGAGGGGTTGCCGCCTTAGAATGGTCAGTGGCAAAAGAATTTGCAACTGGGGTATTAAACCAGGGTGCAAAAATCTCACACTTGCCCAAACAGGTTCCCATATGAACAAACCAGTATGTCTTGGTGAAATAAATCCAACCCACCCATCAGCTCAACAATGTTGCATACAATAGCATGTCTTTTACTGCCCACGACATGTAGCCCCAGATTTAACGCAACGCAATATTTATAAAATTAACAGTACCATTTTGGTCGATTCCAAACGATGGTGTGCTGAACAATATTTAATACTATACTAGCTTTGATATTGAAACCACCCATCAACAAACGGGAGGAAATATCGAAACAAAAGTATTGAAGGAGTTCTATTAATAGACAGATCAATTCTAGTGATAAAAGACATTTAAAGGACGTAAATGTGAATCAATTGAATGTACAAGAAGATATTTTACAGATGTTGTATGGCTCAAAAATCAAAACTGTGGTAATGAAGTTGACGTAACAGAAACTTTGATAGCCACAAACAATATGAAGATATTGCAAGCTCGGTTTGATTAAGCCCGTTTATCGCCTGTTGGAAATGCATATAATTATCCAAGCCGCTAATACACAAATTATTGAATATCTATTTTTAATAGATGTAACCTTGATTTTCATTATGCCCGAGAAAAATAAGTTATAAAATGACGATTAAATTTATCAACTTATACATATAATTGGGCATTTCCATCTGAAATATCTTTCACTACCTGAAATAAGGCTAATGTTTGTTGTCATAAACACAGTTTTTAAAGCAGGATGGTACATGTACTTAAGTTCCCATTCCATCAACTTGTTCCCCCAAAACATAATTGAAAGATTACACTTCGGTTAATAAAACTACATATTGTTTGAAAATGTCGTCACCAATATAGTTAAGCGATGGGTGACACTGATCTAATTGTGTTTTTTTACAAAAAGTGAAAACTATATGTCAGGCACAACCTTCTTACAACGTCGAAAAGAAAAGAGGTAAAGAGAAAACGAATCAATAGTTGCGTCAAATTTCAAATTAAAAATTTATATGTCATCAAACGGTTTACATAAAGACTTGCACATTTTTTATAAATAAATATTTAAAATTTCAAAAGACATCAACATTAATACAAATAACGAAACTGATAGTCCGATGGGTAACATCCTTGGATCGGTCTGTTAAAAGCATATTGCCACTGGAAGTTTTAACAATGCTCTAGCCTTAAGGTACACCCACTTTACAATTGTCCTTATAGGTGAACTAACAAGTACATCCTGCCTAAATTAATTCACTCCAACCAAGTCACCTCCTGTATTTTATAACTATTTATGGATAAGTACTCGATGACATAACTAAGACCAGAAAAACTTGAGTTATATTAGCAATGAAACGATTTAAAGACCATGTATTACTTATATTAATTTTTCTCATTCGTAATATATTAAAACAGGCGGGAGATACGGGAAAACGTCCTACTGCTATAAGCTGTAAGTGCAAAGAAATTGCCGACTTTGTGGAATAGTTTAGTTTTATAAAACAAAAAACATACTTTTCACATTCTCATAGAGGAGGGGTGGTGTGTCTGTTGTAAACACTGAGTCTAAACTATTTTGCAGATAAACATTTTTATGATAAATGATCTATTATTGAAAGTTATGGTTCTTGGTTCTATGGATATCGCCGAAAATATAGTTACTGATTGAATACCATAGTTCACTGCGTTGACCGTTGTTAGCGGACAAGAACTAGGGTTTTCGCCAAAAACTATGGTTATCGGGATTATTATTGTGCGATTGGCAAGAAACTCAAGCTAATGATTAGTTATCGTCTTGCCATAGTAAACATATAGCAAGAGGTTTGCAAAATTAATTCTATATCCATAGTTATCGACCAATAACTATAGATATCGGTCTCAAGCCATTGTAACTGACGATAACTAGGGTTACTGGCCAGTGAAACATTAGCTCTTGGATGTGAACCATGGTAATCGTCCTTGATAAAAACCCTAGTTCTCGCCCGGTAATCGCGGTTAACGCCAAGAACCATGGTTTTCGGTCGGGAACTATTTTTCGGCAATATGCTTAGTTCTCGAAACAAGAGCTATAAATATTGACGATAACTATGGTAACCGTTATGGACCGAGAACTAGGGGGTTTACCAATAACTATGGTTATTGGGTGGTAACCATAGATATCGGATTAATTGTGCAAGCCGCTTTTCATAATATTGGGTCAAATGTTTTATCTACCTCCAACTTTTCAAACGATATGAACAGTTTCAACTTCATACTCAAGATGAGATGGACTAATTTTTTAATTTAAAATGAATAAAAGGCTGCAGCTAGCTGGTAAAAAAGGAGTAGCTATTTTAAAATATTATTAATGATTACAATAATTATTCTTGTTGTTTCAGATATAATATACATGACGAGAATATAGCTGTTAATATGGAGGATAAAAGGATAGATGGATTAGGTGGTAAGTTGAGACTTGCTTACTTTAAATACTCTAGTATAATATGTTATATGTGCTTGTCGTTTGTGTCTGATCTTTTATTAGATAATATTGTCACCAACCACATCTTCAGACAATTAAAAGTAATCAGGGTTGTTCCGGCTAGCTAGGTTGGTAGCGTGCTCGGAGTAATGTTGCTTTGCGCTGGCGCTGTGCAGGTTCGATTCCAAGTGACGGCATTTATCATTTACGAGGGAAATTTGAGACGTAGTGGCAATAGTGGCGGGTTTTCGCTACACGTGTAATATACTTACAAATGACTTGTGGAATCCCTCAAAGTACTCTCCGCCGATCTTAACCCACTTTTCCAAGCGAATCAGATAATCGCAAAATGCTTTCTGAACATTCTTTTGGTATGTTGTTTATACACTGGTATAGTGCTCTGCCCACTTCAAACCGCCGTCCTCGCATGTACCCCCTAATATGTGGATTCAACCAAAAGTCACAGGGTTAAAGGTCGGGACTATATGGAGGGTGCGTTAAAGTTTCAATGTTGTTATCATGCAAATATTCCGTTACAACAGCAGAACGATGGGCTGGTGCGTTGTCGTGAAATAACCTGACCGCACGGAGGCCGGTGCGTGGACCCTTCTCAGTGTAGTGGCGAATTTCTTCAGACACGACATTATTCTTGTAACTTAAAAATGTTCTTGTAACACTAGTGTGTTCGGGTACAGGTACACGTGCCACTATACCGTCCGAGTAAAAAAATTGGGCTTATATAACGCGTCCAACGGTCTTGCTCCTGCGGGCTATTCTGCGTCTTTCGTCGTCTTCACCTATCAACATTTTATTATTTTCTTTATTACTCGGCTAAAAAAGTAACGCCATGTTTCGTCACCTGTAATACTCTTTCGTAACCGCCTTTCGTCTTTGTCTTTGAATCTTGTAAGTAATTCTGATGCAAGCGTTTTGCTCATCAGTCAGTAAATGTGGTATGCAGCACGTGTAAACTTTCCGTAACTTTGTTTTTCTTTTTAAAATAATAAACACCGTTGACGATTTAAGCCTGATATTTCGCTTATTTTTACGATAGTGTACATCTTCTTCCACTATACGTTTTACAGTAGGGACGTCACATTCTGACGCCGTAGACAGCGGCCTGCCATGACCTCATCCTTGATGCGATTTCTTCCATCCTAAAAAAATGAAACCCAGCTAGCAACTGTGCTATATGGAAGGGCCTGTTCTTCATATACAATTTTTAAATTGCGTTGTATTTCTAAAGCGCTTATTCCTTATTTGACACGAATTTTACAATCAATCTTTGTTCCTGCTTCAGATCATTAGCAGTGCCATGGCGACAGCACTATAAACGACTGTACTGAGTTATTTTTAATCATTTCAGTAATATGCATGAATATCACGAGGAATGATCACATAGTTGCTTACAGAAAAACACGCGACATCGGCTTTTTATTTGTAAAATATATTCAAATTAAACGTGCTGTTCGCAGAAATATAGTTCTCCGCGTTACAACGTAAAGCGGAGAACGGTTGTCTCAAAATAGCCTGACCAAAAACTAGTTTGGTCAGTTTGGATAGGGGGCGCTGTTTAGCGCGTGAAAATGACGTGTTTTGGCGGGGTCAAAATAGAGGTGGTCAATTCTACCGAGATTTCTCAACGAGCAACATCGAATTTATCTAGAGCCTAGCCGCAATATGGACGTCGCAGACGTGGATGGCTTGGTAGAAGCCAAGTTGGCAAAGCATAAGGACGATATGCTTGAACAGCTACGAGCCATGTTTAAGCTAAGTACAGATTTACAATCACAAGAGTTATCTAAAATGAGTAAGATTATTTCTTCGGAAACTCCGAAATTTAAGCGAAAGTCGAACGAGGAACAGTATAAGTTAAATGCAAAGGTCATCAGGACATTAGAGGGTGCGGCAGGTTCAGAGGATCAAATGGAGTCCAAGGCAATGATTAAAGAAGGTATAGACCGTTTCATGACATTGTTTTGTTTACAGCCTAATTGGTGGCTATTTCGTGCAATGGTGCGTGAAGTAAAATCCCAATACACGAAGTGCACGTGGAAACGTGTATAAATATATCACAAGTTGTATAAATAAAGTTATTTATAATTCTGTTTGGAAAAGCGTTTCCAAAATTGAACGAGTCATTTTATAAAAAGGCTTACTCAAAGAGGTTTGGAGGTAAAACAGCTTTAAGCATATGTTTTGCAGTGATCTTTTAAAAGTTCTCAAAAATAACATGTTTTTATTTCACTGAATAGGGAGTAATTTCGTATGTTTGACACATATTTATTATCTTCAGCCTTAGAGATGCTATCCCACCGACAGAAGTTGGTTTTATTAGCGGACTCGAGCGAGTTAGGATGGCGGGTGGTAAATGAATACCAGTCCAATCCACTGGCGGAAGACTCAGAGGACGAAAAGCGTATGATTAAAGCTGAATCACGGGCAGCGCGGAAGTACAAAGCTGAGAGAGGGCGGAAGACACGTGGGCGTTATTCACCCTATCAGCGCGGTTCCGGAAGGCCTGTTGCAAAGGCACCATCTGCAACCGCCACCTCAGCGGCAGCGTTGAAGCCTGGGTTATGTTTTAACTGCGGGAAACCGGGTCACTGGAAGTTGGAATGTCCAGGCATTTCATCAAATAATAAGATGAGTATTTGTTATTGTTTTAGTAGCGTAGATACGCCACAGCTTACGGCACAGCAAAATGCAGCTGTGGAATTGTCACAGCTTGAAGTAGATACGCCGCAGTGCGAGGCGGCCGGAGAGGCTAGTAGTGGTGTGTTTGATGCTAGATCAGAAAACATGGAATCTAGCGATGTGTGTTCTCCCGCAGGTGGATTAAGGGCGCATGTTTCCAAATGGAGACAGGTTTCTGAAGATTTTTACATAATCAGTGTCATAGAACAGGGGTATAAATTGCCGTTTAAAACAATACCTAAAACGGCGGAGTTTAAAAACAATGGTTCAGCTCTTAAAAACAAAGAATTTGTTGGTAAAGAAATACAATCTTTGATCGAAAAAGGCGTGGTTTTTAAAGCGAGCGAAAAACCCTTGATTGTAAACCAATTAACCGTAGCATATGGGAAATCTGGGAAACCTAGGCTGGTGCTAGATTGTAGACATATAAATCCGCATTTGCATTTATTTAGGGTTAAATTTGAGGATATAAAAGTAGCGTATGACATCTTTAAACCAGGCACGTATGTTTATACGTACGATCTTAAGAGCGCATATCATCATATTGACATATTTGAACCACACAGAACCTTTTTAGGATTTTCATGGGAATTTAATGGTCGCAAAGAATACTTTGTTTATGGTTCTTTACCGTTCGGTTTATCGGTAGCAGGTCATATATTTACTAAAGTTTTGCGGGTATTGATAAATTTACTGAGGCCAAAGGGACACAAAGTCATTATGTTTTTAGACGATGGAATTGGCGGCAATGAAACATTTTCAGAAGCCATGGAATCGAGCGTTTTTGTAAAACAGTCTCTGGTTGATTTTGGTTTCTTGTTAGCAAATGATAAATGCAACTGGTTGCCTAAACGTAAGGCAGATTGGTTGGGTTATTCTATTGACTTTGAGTTAAACAAAGTTTTTATACAGGCATGTAGAATAGAGAAATTGGAACAATCTTTGGAAAAGACGTTGGACATAGTTCTTAAAGATAAATGTAGTTTGATTCAAGCGAGGTCATTGGCTTCAGTTATAGGTCAGATCATTTTGCTGCAATTTGTTTTAGGCAAGAAAGTTCGTATGAACACCAGATTCATGTACAATTGTTTACTGTCGAGAGCTAGTTGGAATTCACCAGTTTTAGTGTCGGAAAAAGCAATTGGGGAGCTAAAATTTTGGAAAGAAAACGTACGTATTCTTAATGCTAGTGGCAGAAGTCTGACTGCCGTAACAGTATGTCAGTTTTCAGTATACTGTGATGCTAGCGGAGATGGGTATGGCGGTTATGTAGAGGATACGGCATTATTAAAATTAGGTTTTGAAAGCAAAGTTCCTCAGAAAAAGTTTTCATCACAGCTATGCGTAAGCGGATTTACCGATGTAAGCTGTAAGTTATACACAAATGTGACTCCTAGATCACTCCAAAATGAGGGTATTAGTTAATCGTCGGACGTTAACCGTATACAACCGGTTTCTGTTAAATATACGCTCCCAGAAGCGAGCAATAGGTCGGTCAGTGTCGATGATTTCTCGCACATAAATATTGTATATAAGAATTCTCCGGAAGTAGGTTGTAGATTGCCCCCGGAATTGGGCAGTAGGTTGCTCCCGGAATTGAGCAGTAGGTTGCTCCCGGAAGTGAGCAGTATGTTGCTCCCGGAAGTGAGCAGTAGGTTGCTCCCTGAAGTGAGCAGTAGGATGCTCCCGGAAGTGAGCAGAAGGTTACTCCCGAATGTGGGTAGTAGGTTACTCCCGAATGTGGGCAGTAGGTTGCTCCCGGAAGTGAGCAGTAGGTTGCTCCCGGAAGTGAGTAATAGGTTCCTACCGGAAGTAGGTAATGGGTATTTAATTGGAAACAAGTGGTCTCAGGGCAGTTTGCTCACAGAAGTGAGTAACAGGTTGCTCCCGGAAGTGAGCTGTTCAAGTACATGTACGCAGAAATGCAATGAGTTAAAATCGTTATCTGAGAATGATACAGTTGTAGTGGGTACTTGGTCAGAAATAGAACGGCAAAAAAGTTCTACCTGGAGGGAAATCGAAGCTGTAAGGCGGGTCATAGCTTGTCAAATGGGGGTTTTAAGGGGAAAAAGGGTAAAAATTTACTCAGACAATAAAAATGTTCATTCTATTTTGCACAGCGGTAGCAAAAAGGAAGATTTACATCTGGTCGCAACGGACATAATTCAGTCATGCGAGAAAAATAATATTTTAATAGAGCCAGAATGGATACCAAGGAATGATAATTATCAAGCAGACTTTTTAAGTAGATGCGGGGATTGTGACGACTGGTCAATATCCAAAACTTGGTTCGCATATTTTGACAATGTTTGGGGAAAGCATGAAATTGATAGATTTTCCTCTTCTTATAATAAACAATGCAAGCGGTTTAATTCCAGATGGTGGGTTCCTGGAACTGAAGGTATTGACGCTTTTAGTCAGTTCTGGAAATGTAATCGAAATTGGCTTGTTCCACCACCAAGGTTGGTGGTAAAATGTATTGAAAAACTTGAAGAGGAGAAGGCACAATGTACTCTGGTCGTGCCGCTTTGGGTTTCGGCGCCATTTTGGCCTTGTCTTCTGGAAAATCAATATGCATTCAAAAATTACATACAAGAATACAAAGTCTTGCCAAAGTATGGTGTTTTTTGCACTGGTAAAGGTAACAACGGGATATTTAATAAGGACCCGTTACCTTTTCATATGATAGCATTTAATGTAAATTTTGTATGATGTTTATTCCAAAAATGATAATACTCTGTTTTTTGAACAGGTCCTGGCTTAAAATCTAGCATTCAACAACAGATCATGAAGGCTGGCGTAGACAATGAGAAATCGTGTGACATAGCTGGAAAAATGGCTAGTTATGTGTTGCAATCGAGAGCACCTTCCACAACGGAAAAGTATAGTGGTTGTTTTAATAGTTTTATGAAATACTGTAATTCTATGTGTTTGTCATATCGGCCAGCCAGTGCAATATCAGTTGCAATGTACATAACGCAGTTGCTTGATAAAGGAAAATCTTACAGTGTTGTTTCTTCAGCGATTTATGCTATTAAATGGAATCATTCTATTCACGGATTGGACGATCCTACGGATAACAGTTTTGTGAAGCATTTGTGCGACGCTGCTAAAAGGCTTAATTCAAAACCTAAGGAAAGGAAAGACGTTGTGGACTCCAAAATGCTCATTGATTTGTGTAAACTTTTGAAAAAATGACATGTCGCTGACAAATGTAAGGGATATAACTATGATATTACTTTGCTATGCAGGTTTTTTGCGTTATAACGAAATGAGTAACTTGCGCTGTTCAGATGTTGTTTTTCAAAATGATCATTTGCTATTAAAGATAAGATCAAGTAAAACGGATATTTATAGGGAGGGGAGAGAGGTTTTAATTGCTAAAGGTAACACAGTTGCTTGTCCATATTCAATGTTACAACGTTACATAGATCTGGCAGGGTTATCTAAAGTTTCTGAAGATTTCTTATTCAAACCTGTTTTAAAATCAAAAGGTTCATTCTGTTTGATAAATAAAAATAAAAAGATCAGTTACACTAGAGCACGAGAATGTATTGTCTCTAAGTTGGCGATTGTAGCTCCTAATCTCAAGTTAGGAACGCATACTTTGCGAGCGAGTGGGGCCTCGTCTGCAGCAAACGCAGATGGTATATCTGATCGGTGTATTAAGAGGCATGGTAGATGGAAAACCGACCAGGCAAAAGACGGTTATATCAAGGATTCTTTAGAGAAAAGGTTATTGATAACAAAAGCATTACAATTATGAAAATATATGTTCTAAGTTATAAAGCCATCACGAAAATGAAACGCATTGTACTTCTAACTTTGTTAATTTCTATAAACTAGTCTCGTCAGCACAAACGGAGTTGTTTGTTTTTGTAGGGGTGTGTTGAGACATATAGTTCTCCGCGTTACAACGTAAAGCGGAGAACGGTTGTCTCAAAATAGCCTGACCAAAAACTAGTTTGGTCAGTTTGGATAGGGGGCGCTGTTTAGCGCGTGAAAATGACGTGTTTTGGGGGGGGGGGGGTCAAAATAGAGGTGGTCAATTCTACCGAGACTTCTCAACGAGCAACATCGAATTTAATTTTCGTGGTGGCATTTTATACATTCAGTGTACTTATTTGCAATTTATGAACACAAATCAGTTGTATTTGTTGAAATTGGATTTGTATTTGTTTTAAGGGAGCATGTTGAGATATGTTCGTTGTCTCATATTTGGAGGGTTAGTCTAAGAAACACTTTACGTGTTTCGCGCATGTTACGAACACAGGTTTCCTTCGATATACGAGGTTTTTCCTGGACGGCTAGTAACCCTATGAAAAATATTCGATCTTATCTTATTCATGGTATTCGTAATAATTAGGATTCATGAGTTTACAGATAAGATTGTGACATGCTCAGTTGGGGGTGAAAATTATTTTTTCTTATTGGAATTGTATGTTATATTAGGATATTTGTAAATTGTAGTGAAGTATGATCACTGTAAATGTTGTAGCATGTATTGGATTGGTTCGGTTTGGTATGTTTTTCACCCTCAAGTATCTGTTGTTGCTCAAATAAACTAGTCTCATCAGCAAACTAGTCTCGTCAGCACAAACGGAGTTGTTTGTTTTTGTAGGGGTGTGTTGAGACATTATTTTGATAATTAGAACATCGTTGATTAATAGTCTTACTGTGATCTTGAAGTCTTGAACTAACGGCTAGTTAACTTGCAATCTGTAATCTTTTCACACTTGATCAGTACAAAATGGGGAAAAACAGTGGAGAAAATCTGCATTTGTGACCTCATATTTTATAATGTATATATTGGAGAGGTATATATTTGACTTCCCGTGAAAGAAAAATCATTTCCAACGCTAACAAAATGCGTTGAACGGTGCTTGAACGAATAAGCATCGAGAAAATGGTCTTTCTGTGCAGCAACTGAAAGTGACAAGACTGTACGCAAAGTTGCAGTACTTCAATGTCAGACTGTACGGACAGTTGCGATCATAAGTGCATCATTTACTGATCAACTGAAAAGCATCGATTAAGCAAGAACTTGTTAAAGGAATCAATCAAAGGAATCAACCAAATCTAATGTATTATTTATCAAAAATAAAACCTTATATGATAACATTTTAGAACTGACAAGCAAGTTTTTAGCTACAAACTGATAGGTTTTTTACTCTGATTTACTGTTGAACCATATGAACGAATTGGTACACTTTGCAAATAAGACACCGATAACTGCTAGAAATCCTAAATCCCCTAATTGTGACATTAAATAAAACCTAGTATAAACCTGCTGAAATCCCTGCCGGTGTTGGCAAAAATATACATTATGCACAAATATTATCCAATAGCATAAAGACTTTAACAATCTGGTCTTTGAAAGGAAAATTCCATTATGTGGTTTCAGATTTTGGAAATCCTCCACTTCGTGACTGAGTTAAGTAATTCTACAATTACGTCTGAAACTGCTAAGAATTTCATGTTTAAGTTCGTTAAATTGTCGAGTTGGATTTCATTTTGGCCGACTTTCATTGGTAGATTTCAGGGATTATGTTAATCTGATTTGAGCATTCTATGAAATCTTTAGAAACTATGGTTAAAGTACTAACGCGTATTATTTGTCCAGCTATATTATGGCTTCTACTGTTCGCACTTCAGAGAAGAAATGAAAACATTACAGCGGGCCTCTACATATCTTACACGGTCTTACCACTGATATAGCTCGGTTGGACTATAGTCGTTTTTTTCACGCCTCCTTTCATGAAGAGCTAACTCGAGATTTAAAAACAAATCTGAATTTGAATCAGAAGCCAAGATCAGTTATTTGTTTATACAATTGTATTATTAAAAGAATGGGCAAATTTGTTGAAAAAAAAATGCATTTTCAGGTTCTTGTGCAAGAATTATAAAGGTTAACTGAAGCTAAAATGATAACCTGTCGATACAATCAGAAAACATTAACTGGAACCATAAATTGTTCATGATCTGTTTGACAACTATGCGTACAGATGTTAGGCCTCTGTTAACAACTAACGATCGCGTACAGTTGCAACTATGCGTACAGTCTTATCATTTACAGTGACATAAAGAAAGTATCATTTTCTCGTTGCAAAGTCGTTCAAACTCAGGTCAACGAAGTACACAAGTTGAATAAATGAATTTTCTCCCATACCAACATAAAATATGGTCCAAATTATATTTACACAAAGAAATATGAACCCAAAATGTCCCGTTTTGTTCAATGTTTTGCTTCTATTTTCACTGATCGAGTTGGGAACGATGATGGATTATAACAATACTAACCCTTCCTTTAAGTCTATATGATCACAGCAGGACTAACAATTAACGTTGTACGTACCACAGGAATATTTTTGTCCAAATGCACATTAAATTTGGTTTATTTACCAAGAAATAAAGCGATGTTGCAGGTTTTTTCTCAAAGCAACTATGTGATCATCGGCGTACAGATCAGCAACTTCCGTTTCGCTGAACTGTACGCTTAGACACTGTGTAAATACGAATGTCAAATCGACCCAGCCTGACATGGTAATAAAACACTTA
The DNA here is from genome assembly GCA_038501625.1 of Corbicula japonica. Lineage (NCBI taxonomy): Eukaryota > Metazoa > Mollusca > Bivalvia > Venerida > Cyrenidae > Corbicula > Corbicula japonica. The sequence continues at coordinate 105,858 of JAZAYU010000958.1, forward strand.
ACACACAAAATTTGAATAAAACAATATGGAACAAGGATCTTATTTAATCGTCTGATTTTCTGGTAATATTTTATTTATTAAAAAGATGCTTGATTTTTCACACAGTTGGCCAGTTTTACAGAGGAAGGCCTATCCAAATACAAAAAACAGTGTATTGTCCCACCGTTGGTGAGGTCAGGAGAAGAATCCAGGTAATTAATGAGGAAAGTCAGCACCCTCCTCAGAAGATCAGACTGTTTAGATGGGGAGACGAACTGCTGGATGATAACAAATCTCTAAACCGTTTTTGTATCGACGTTGTTTACGGTAAATGTAATATTTGTCATGTTGATGTTGTTGATTTTCGAAACGTTTTGTTCGTCTCTTTCGATCTTTTGCATCTTTAAACTATGATTTACACTTCACATGTCAGAATTCATTTTTATCTGTTGTTTTTGTATAGTTGTTTTGTAATATTTTGATTCCATTACCCAATTAGTTATAACAAGAAATATCTTTAAAAAAGATAAAAGATAAACGGCGTTGATGGAAAAGATTTATATATACATGTACATGTATATAAGAAAGAAGGAAATACAGAGAGGCGAAGCAGACACCTTTTAGTTATTTTATTTTGCTTGTTATAGCTGTTGACGAACCCTCCCTGCCTTCTTAGTATGACCTAGAGTTTAAGCGACCGAATCATGACAACTCATAAATTCATTTAAAGTGTCTTTCAAAAAAAATGTTGAAACTGATGCAACAATTTCATACAGTGATAACAAGTCGATTAAAGAAGCAATGTCTTACATTAAGTCTTGTCTACATTTATTCAGTTTCAACAAAATACCTCCTGTAGAGTTAGAACTCAAGATGAATAAATGTCCTTGAAATTCAATAAAAATAAATACAAAAAGCCTGTTACAAAAGCGAAATCTACCAACTTGTACGTAATTAACTTTAAAAAAAAGTGTCCCTCCAGAGCTTTGAACCCGGGGCCTCCGCTTGTGAGGCGAGAGTGTTAGCCACTACACTACAACGAACAGTATCAAATGTACTAGAAAGAAACCAGTAAGAATTAGAAATATCTACACTTCTCTTTCGTTTTACACTGTGTATTGTATGCAAGAATATTCCATATAAAATTGTATTTAAACCATCAATATTGACTTAACTGGTTATTTAAATCGTAAATATGTTTGTCTCCAATACAACACCAATCGAAATAATCTATTTGATTTTTCCGCTGCATAATAATAAAAATCCCACTAGATACCTCTCCACCCTGCTAGATGCCTCTATGGTGTAAATAGCTACCAATCGAAATAGTTTATTTCATTTTCCCTCTGCATAATAAGAGAATACGAGTATTATTTACAATATTTCATTGGTCGAAAAACTAGGTCAAAAGTGAGCTTAGACAGCTAACGCCGAAAAATATCATGAATGCATTAACTGTTTAGCTTGATGTTAATGCTGAGATTGGTTACATATCTAACACAAACAAACAAATATTGTAGATTAAAAGAGTGAACTTTGCATATCAGGAAACGCCACACTCACAAAACACAGCCTCCCCGCGCAAGAAAGAAGCGAGGAAACTAGAAAATGTTGTTATAAGTATGTCAATTCAAATAAGACGCTACAAACAATTAACGAATAAAAGAACCATTGCGGTTACCGCCTTGGAACGGACAGTGGCAAAACAAATTGCCAACGGGGGTTTATACAATTTTCTTAGTGGTTGGTATAGCATGATCTATGTTAGTGCATATTAAGGTGAGCAACACAACTCGGTGACTGGGGAAACAGTATGTTCGAATTGATATTAATCTCGGACCTTGGTCGACCTTCATTTACAAGTGTTTGTATGATCCCTTGACAGTACAAGGAGATTTAAAATTACTTCGCAACTGAACAAAATCTCTTTTTTGTTAGCCGATATGATAAATAAAAAGAAAGTATTGCCGGGTCTTTAACACGTGTAGTTGTTGCCAAGTCGAAGTGTTGTTTGAGCTCAGAATAATCATGTATATCGAGCTTAAAATGTTTGACCAATCTGTTCGTTACTGTACAAAACCTTATCACTGGATCTGCTAAACATATGAACTTTATCCAAGGAAATGTAAGGTCTTCGTCAAGAACGAAACCTACGTGTATATGCGCCCCGATCTAATGCACCAGTTGTCCTAACTTTCATAGGTATAACATTTTTGTCTGACCGTTTCCGGTTGAATGCAATGCACTGAACATACATTGGGTTCTCCGCTGCGGAGAATCAGCTTTGTGTCCATAAATGTGCCTAAATTCACGGTTTGGGAAAACAAGCGGGTAAAACGTGCCCGCTGAAGGATTATCTGAGATGCATCTTGAACATGTTCATGTGTTATTTTCAATGTCAACGTCCATTTCCGGTTCAATGCATCGCATATTACTCTGAAATCTTGATTTGAGTGCATAAAAATATCCATTCATTTGTTCCATATTACCCGAGCCGCAGGCGAGGGATAATATGACACCCAGACCGGCAATATATCCTCACATACCCTTTCAAGAAACCAAATAATTGTTTTATTATACAGCAAAGAGTTTTTCTAGACAAAAAAAATAGAAAACATCGATTTTTCATTTATTTCGCTCATTTTATGCCGAACGGCTTAATTCACCTCGGAGAACCTCAATAATTACATGTCTGACGTCATTAATTTACCTGCATGACGTCACTTCTGTAGAAATTGAATGGACTATCGACTTGATATTTATTTACAAAATCTGAGAATAATCTGATCGTTTTCAACGTAAAAGCATAACACAAATATTTTCTGTAACAATTTTAGTAATCCCTAAGCATACCACTTTATAATTTACAAAATCGGCTTCAAATTATGCATTTTACGAAAATTCAAAACGAAATGGCAGACGTAAACAAAAAGTGGGAGGCCAGAGAGGGAAATTAAGGCACGTGCGTTCATATCTACGGCCGATCCGTAAATACGAATATACATCAACGGCAAATTATCCAATAAAATTCAAGGAATTTTTTTGCAGTATAATAAAAATAGTTCGGTAAAATAAACTATTTCTTAAAAACAATTACACCACTGTCAAAACTCGAACATAGTCACAACTGTACTGCCATTATTAGGCGCCAAAAATACAAATATATAATTAGTAAAACTATTGTACCATTAAAACACAACTAGTAAACAAAAAAAGCGAAGCAACTTTAATTTAAAGATACAAAGAACAAAACGACAGGACTAACTCATTTAATTTATTTTTTTCACAGCACAGTTGCTAAATTCGTATTTTATTCGAAAACATAATCTAACTTTGTGCTCTAATTCAACCCTCTTACCATTAATAATTTTACACCACGTACCTGCTTGCATGTTGTTCACCTCGTATCCGCTTGTTTGTATTCCACTGCGTACCCGCGTGTATGTGTTCCATGACGTACCTGCTTGTTTGTGTTTCACCGCGTACCCGCGGGTAAGTGTTTCATGACGTACCTGCTTGTTTGTATTTCACCGCGTACCCGCGTGTATGTGTTCCATGACGTACCTGCTTGTTTGTGTTTCACCACGTACCCGCGTGTATGTGTTTCATGATGTACCTGCTTGTTTGAGTTTCAACGCGTACCCGCGTGTATGTGTTTCAAGACGTACCTGCTTGTTTGTGTTTCACCGCGTACCCGCGTGTATGTGTTAAATGACGTACCTGCTTGTTTGTGTTTCACCGCGTACCCGGTTGTATTTGTTAAATAGTGTAACAGCCTATATGTGTTTCACCAAGTACCCGCTTGTGACTGTCTTACCACGCCTCTTGTATGTGTTTCATCACCTATCCGCTTAAATGTATCTCACCACGTACCCTCTTTTTGGTATTAAACCACGTACCCGTTGAATGTGTTTCACCGCGTACCCTTAGTTTGTGTTTAACCACGTACCCGCTTGAATGAGTTTCACCACGTAAACTCTTGTACGTAAATAATTCATACTTTATCTGTTTACCGTCAACCCTCTCGTATCTGTTTACCAGCTACCACCTATATACCAGCTTGTAATTTACTTTTTGTTTTTAATATTTCGGCCAGTTTAAAGTTGGGTGATTTCTATATCTCAGCCAAAATAAATTTGGACATTGTTCAATCACCCCAAGGATATACTTCCTGCTTTTTAAAATTTGCCTTTGGCGTTGTCTGTGATATGCAGGATTTATATTCTAAGATCCTCTCTCAAAATTCTATTCTGTTTAGTTCCGCTAATTGTTTTCTCGTTTGTGGCAAACCCATTCTTTTATCTTGGGACCATACGCCACTGAACATGGAATGGTATTAATCTGAAAATACCGCATTGAAGGTTCCATGTTTACCGCCATATGCATACCATCGTTTGGGATGGATCAAAATTGTACTGTTTATTGGTGTAAATATTGAGTTGCACTCAACCCGGTGTTATGCGGTGTGGGAAGTAATAAGCATTTCCATTACTGCACATGAACAGGCTCAATGAAACCGAGCCTGCAATATTTTCATATTTATCCTGTTCGAGGTTCTTCAATGTTCCCTTTTCATCTATTTTAATATTACAGTAGCGTTGTTTGTGCCGTGTGGCGGCTGTAAAAAGTCTCCCCGTACATTCCATCAGTATGTTATCAATTACGTCTTTTGAAGGTCTTCGAGCACAATATTTATGTACTATGTTAATAGTACTTCTAAATTTACTATTTGTTTTTAATATTTCGGCCAGTTTAAAGATGGGTGATTTCAATATTCCAGCCAAAATAAATTTGGATATTATTTAATCACCCCCAGGGATATACTTTGCCTTTGGCGTTGTCTGTGATATGCAGGATTTATATTCTAAGATCCCCTCTCAAAATTCTATTCTGTTTAGTTCCGCTCATTGTTTTCTCGTTTTGGGCAAACCCATTCTTTTATCTGGGGACCATACGCCGCTGAACATGGAATGTTATTAATCTGAAAATACCGCATTGAAGGTTCCATTTTCACCGCCATACGCATACCATCGTATAGGGTGGATCAAAATTGCACTGTTTATTGGTGTAAATATTGAGTTGCGCTCAATCCGGGGCTAGGCAGTGTAGGTAGTAATAAGCATTTCCATTACTGCCCATGAACAGGCTCAATGAAACCGGGCCTGCAATATTTTCATATTTGTCGTGTTCGAGGGTCTTCAAAGTTCCCTTTTCATCTATTGTATGTGTTTCACTATTTACCATTTTTATGTGTTTCACCGTCAACCCTCTTGTATGTGTTTCACCAGCTTTCACCTTATGTGTGGTTTGCCTAGTACCCGCTAGCATGTGTTTCACATCCTACTTTTCTTAAAATGTGTTTCACCGTCAACCATGTTGTAAGTTTGTCACCTCCTACCTGCTTATATGAGTTACACCACGTACCTGCTTGTAAATGATTCACCACGAAACCGCTTGACACGTGTTTCATTTACAATATTATAATGATTATTTGGCTTAGTTTTACCGTGCCATGATATTTTAGAATGCTATCAAGGCTGTCGTCTTGCTAAAAAAATATAAATTATAAATTGCCTAATGATGGTCTTTAGAAGTGTTAAGCGTTTGAAAAACAAGAATAGATGTTTTCTATCTTTCAAAAGGATATCCAACCTTCCCATGAAACCAAAAAGTAGAGAAGAAATGAAAGCATATGTATATAATGTGATCAATTTTAAATAATACACCATACATTCTTCGAAACCATCATTTCCAAGGGCAAGTCTGTACATGAAACTTGTGATGAGTACATAATTAAAAATTGCCTCAACGCATTTTAATCAACTGTACGTAAATAGATGACCGGTCTGGTCTGCCTTTAAAAAGATACAAAATGTTAAGTGATGGTCATGCTTAACTGAAATAACAAGTGTATCCTACCAATGCAATAAATTAATGAAATAATGCTTTTGAGCCTGTGTAACTAACTGAAAGACAAGAAAAATTGATGTTGCTTATTTTTTATGCAATGCCATGTTTTCATGTCCACCTTTTTTCTGTTTCTCTGTAGGAGACGAACAAGCGGTGCATATTAGAGGAGTCCATAAAACATACCAGACCGTGGGGGTACAGAGTTCAGACCACGTACGGACTTTGATAGAAAAATATTGCAGATCCTTGTTCCAGATAAATAGTTTACTACTAAATGGAACTGTTCTAGACCCCAATCGAACTATATCAAGCTACAATATTAGAGACGGAACTGATCTAGGTATGCATTTAGTTCTTCTTTGACCTTTCTGCCATATCCTCAATTTTATTAGTTATTACATAGTTTCACATATTTTCCCACTTACAAGTATGGCATAGATGAAAAGGGAACTTTGAAAGCCACCGAACACGACAAATATGAAAATACTGCAGGCTCGGTTTGATTGAGCCTGTTCATGGGCAGTGATGGGAATGCTTATTACTGCCCACGCCGCCTAGGCCCGGGTTGAGCGCAACTCAGTAATTACACCATTAAATAGTACAATTTCGATCCATCCCAAACGATGGTATGAAGTTGGTCGCAATTCGAGTTGTAACAAACATATACAGTATATTTTATCCTTCACTGTTAAAAACAAATATCATGTTTATTTAGACAAAAACATTGTATAATGATATGGCGTAAGAATAATGTGTTTGTCGTTACATCATAAAGTTATATACATAAACTTGAATCCGTTTTCTTAACGTCCTCATGCGAAATACGAGTAGTATATGAATATGGGTACCAACATAAAAAACCGTGAAAATATAAGTGCTGTTCCACAAAACAATTAAATGCCAAATGTATTTCAACGAGAAAATTCTATAATTCACTAAAAAGCATTAATTAAACTGTAGTGTATTTCATGTTTACTTGTTATTCCGTTTTTGATTTCCTGTCAAATGTTACGAGTACTGCGAACAACTAATCCTTTACTAAAAGAGAATGAAAGCCTAGAATGAAAAACTCTCGGATATTTTAATTAATTGAAACATTATATTGAAAAGGTTTGCAAACTTTTGACCAATTGGGTTGTTAAATCACAATTAAATTCTTCGCTATTTATACAAAACACAAGTATAAGTATACTGTATCCCAAAAGAGATTGTGCACTCTGTTTAAGGTGACTTTTCATTAACTGCTTTTCTAAATACCTAAATATTAGGTATCAAATTTGAGATAAGATCCTGTATTAAAATTTGGTCTTATCTCAATTGTGATTTCAAATATGCCGGCATTGAGGAAAGCAGTTTATTATAATAATCACCGAAAACATTTTATAGGCCCTTGAGGAACTAGATTTTCACAGAAAAACAAACTACAGTGTCATAATGATAAAACTATAGATAACAAATTTACTTCTTACCACAGATCTAAGCACAAATAAAAAGGAGCTTTAATAATATATGTTCGATTTGGAAGGAATCGAGCATAATTATTTTTAATACGCACCATGAGTATCTATTAATGTAAAAGAAATCATCTAGAGGCAATTTTGATTTTACCGTGTTAAAAATAATAAATAAATTTATTCTTAATTGAAGTTCTGGGATTTGCACATATCTGGACATTTGATAAAGCGAGAAGATGTTATTTTTTTACAAATGTCAAGGTTATCAACTCTTATGAGATTGATATTTTCACATAAGTGTCTCAAACTGATTATTTGACTGTCAAATTTAGACGTTTACAGAAGGAAAAACAAGTTATTTAATTCGCTGATGCAAAGAAATAAGGTACAGTTATTTAAATATAATTATTTGCAAATAATCCCCTTTTTAATTAAAGAAAGAACAAAATCTGTTAATTTGCTACAACCTATTACATTTTTCATTGTTACAGGTACGGACAATTACCAAGATAAACATATTTGTGCTCAAATTCCACCTGGTCCAGATCTTTGCATTCATTGGTATCATAAGTGTAATAGAAGTTTTCCATGTCTTGTAATTTTGTCAAGTTTTCAAATATTTATGTTTTTCATTTGTTATCTTTCTTTTCAGAACAAAATCAAAAACGGTATTTCCGAATTGAAGTCATCGGATAAACATTTATTAGTGCTTTTCGTGTCTTGTTGTTAATAAGATAGTGCATGAGTTTCACTCATACTTTAATCTTACTCTCGTAGACATTGTTTTCTCATTTCAGAGGAACATGTACATGTAGTCGGTGGAGTGATTAGCCCGTGTGCCATTTGTTTAGCAGGTATAGTCCGATTTTACGCATTGAGCCGTGAATGTACTTTTGTATTTATAGATTTTTGGAATATTCCACAAAATAGGTAAGTTAGATATTCCCATCATAGCTTATAATGTTAAAATTGAACACCATGTAGCATAAGGCTTCGTGTCCGTGGCAGTTACGCACAAGATTTGTAACAGTATGGCATAAGGAATATGTGTTCGAATCCCATTAGGGGGATTTCTTTTTTCTGTTTTATATCATTTTTTCAATACATTATTGTAGACACCGACAAAAATGCCATTAAGATATTTAGCGAACGAAGCGTACTCAAACACAGTTTTCGGACGATGCCAAAAAAGGTGCAAAATCGTTTTGAATTTTATAAATGAAAGTAAGATAATGTAATGAAGTTTCCATTTACTACAATTGTTTACAAACGTCAGTGTTCACAGGTGTCAGCGATCCTTCGGTGCAGAGGCTTAAGGGATCACGGCAAGCTGCACAACAAAGTATATTGTTATAAAAAGGAATGAACATAAACAAAATTAAAAGGGGATGCGAAAAGGATAAAACAAAACAATTAATATAATCATATCATATGAAATGATAACAGGTTTAATGTATTATAAGTCAACTTAACAGTAACTGTAGATTGAC